>JAVHLU010000834.1:0-45088 GCA_036785755.1 Colletotrichum ledebouriae | reverse complement strand
TATACTCTAAGTATACTTTAAATATGCTTATATAATCCTTATTCTAACTTAGCTATAAGCCCTATAACTAACCCTACTAGCTTACTAACCCTATTAGCTCTATTTAACTTTAACTTATATATTTATATATTTCTATATATTATAAATATGCTTTAGATATATCTTAAGTATATTTAAGCCATGCTAAAGACATGTTTATGATATGCTATAGTCATAGTACAAGACTAGTCTGTGCGCGCACTTACGGCTAAAAGTGGAGGGGGTAAGATGAGGTTTTGCGGAGGGGTAAGCTGAGGTACAGGCCGCGCACGGTGCACCTGGAGCCTGCAGCTCCGATTTCCCTCCCGCCGCGTCGTCCCTTGCTTGGTTTCCCATCTTGGCTAGTGCTCCTCCAGGCCTGAACCCCACCAAAGACACAACACCATCCAACCCCAGCTTTCCAATCTCAACCAATACAAACATAAACATAACAACGCAAATCGTCGCGTGCCACTCAGCCTCGTCCGCCATGCCAGGCCTCACGATACAAACAGATGCCATCGTACCGCGCACGTCGAACGCTGCTACGCCCGCGCCATCTACGTCTCCGGCTTCCACTGATGCTACTGTTCCAACCGCAGCAGCAGCAGCAGCAGCAGCAGGAGCTCCCTCCTCATCCTCCTTCACCTCCTCCTCCGCTGCGGCCGGCGCATCGCATCCACCAGCGCACACCCCTCCGCGAACCTCCCGCTCAGCATCCCCCACCCGGCCCCCAATCAGCCCCATAACGCCTACTCTACCCCCTACCAGACTTGCCGAACCCCTCGCCCCATTCGCCGCCGACCGTCCGGTCCTCATACACTCCACACAGCCGACTACTGCAGCCGCCTCGGCTATTCCTCCTCCGCGACCGGAACCCATCGACTTCAACTCCAACCCGGACGTCCTCGCCCTCAAGTCTGCCATCTCCATTCTTCAGCTGCAGC
This sequence comes from Colletotrichum ledebouriae, assembly GCA_036785755.1. Lineage (NCBI taxonomy): Eukaryota > Fungi > Ascomycota > Sordariomycetes > Glomerellales > Glomerellaceae > Colletotrichum > Colletotrichum ledebouriae. The sequence continues at coordinate 44,123 of JAVHLU010000834.1, read as the reverse complement.
AGAAGAAGGCGGCCGCCGACATCCAGGCTCTCAGCCAGGCAAAGAACGCTGCCATCGATGACCCGGGCGCTTTCCTCGCGGACCTGAGGACAGGCAAGGTGCATACTCAGGGTGACAAGCTCTTCCTAAACTCGGACTCGGACTCGGACGACGGGTCGGAAGGTAGTGAGATCAAGCGTGCGTCTGGGTTGAAGAGAAAAGTGAGCGCGGCTGGACGGGGAAAGACGCCGGAGCCGCGGCCATGGCAGTCCCTACCGAAGCCTCAGAACGTGGTACGATGCCCGCCCATCAACTGGTCTCAGTATGCCGTCGTGGGAGAGTCGTTGGACAAGTTACATGCTGATCAGCTTGCGAGGCCGAGCCAAGGCGCTCCGGCTACATTGGGGACGAATGGAACGTACGAATTCACGGGTGCCCCGGAGGGAAATCAGAAGCCTTTCGTAGGCGTCGCCGCGCCGTATACACCGGGAAAGGACAGAATTGACAAGAAAACAAAAGGCGGGAAGAGGTGAATATCTACGATTTGCCAGGCCTTGACGATGTCACTCATGCATTTCGTCTTACGAGTTATGGGTTTTAACGGAAGGCCACGAGATCACGAGGCCTTGTGTTGACATTATTAGGACAGGTGTCATGGTTGAACGTAGGCACGGTTTGTTTCTGTAGGGCCCCAACAAAACTGCCAAGAAGAACACGAGAGGAAGTCGTGAGCAGAACTAGTTCGTTGCGTCATTACTCGAGGTATCTACTGGAGTCTAACGGGACAATCCCAAACCCGTTCCTGGTATGCATCAAACCGAAGCCTTGAACGCCGTCCGGTCCTGTGCAGAACATGATGAACCCAAAACACCCATTCGCATACGATTGTAAATCCGAGAGCAAATATCGAGGTGTGTACCTCGCGAGAATCCCGGTCTGTTAATATTGTGTCTTGACGATCCCGCTTATTCGCTCGAACCTTCTCTTCGGATAGCGCTGAGAACGTAAGAAGTACCTGCCTTAGGTTAGAAGTCACTAGTACACGTTCAGCTTCTGCTCTCAAATGGTTGACCTTGAGGATCTTCTCACTCCATGCTTTGCTGAACCGATCTCCGGAGGCGACGGTTGTAGTTCTTCCGCTCGTCGGCACCACCCCAGTAGAGTTTGTGAGCCTCCGGGTTCACCAAGGTGCGAGGGTCGTAAGCAGGATCTTCCTCCTCCAACGCGGCGAAAACTGCCACGATGTGCGTGCGCACATCGTCTTTTCTCAGAGGATCGGAGAAGTAGCAAGCCGTGCCGTCCTCGGCAATGCGGTGATGGAAAATGCGAGTGCAAAACTTGACGCGAGGTTGTTCCTCCGGGAATCGAGTGCTGAAATGAATCTTAATTCTAAAGAGGCCGCCGTCAAGGTTGGTCATTGGCCGTCCAAAGTAGGTAATGACCCAAACGAAGGGGTTACTGTCCTCAAGCTGGACGTCGTGAGGGAGGCCCTGATGCTTGAAGGTTTGCACGACCTGCTCATACTGGTGGCGAAGGTTGACCGACACTGTCATCTCTTTGTCGTTCGCGACCTGGCCCTCCTTCGCCCATCTTACAAGCTCGTTGTCAAGCGCAGCTTTGATGTTGCGCAGACGTCTCTCAAGCTCAGTGTAGTTGAATTTGCCATCCATCGAGTTGTTGGCGCCCTCGAAGGGCATTCGGGCAAAAGGTTGATGATCCTTGACCTCGGTTTTGGCCTTCTGCACAGCGGCGAGGTAGGTATCGTAGTACCAGAGGAATCTGCGTTTGCACAGGTCTTTGAATGGCTCGAAGGGAATGCTGGTGTCATCCATGTCCTCATTGTCCATGTCGAGGTCTTGTTCGGCTGCAGACTGTTGGGCGATGGAAGCGCCCTCCGGGGTTAATCCCAAGTACTCCTCCATACGCTGGATGACAGAGATCCGCAAACTCTCGTGACGAATCTCGGCGTTGTTAGCGGAAGAATTTTCTGTTACCTCAAACCCCACATCGCGCGTACCTTCTGCACATAGTCCTTTTGGTTCTTTTTGTCTGACGCTTCGTTCGCCTCTTCGAATCCGGGCTCGTTCTCATACGGGTTGCCTGACATGAGACTCTGTATGGAGATAAGAATCGACTCGAGGCCCTGCGCCGCTGACCACTCTTCGCCGCGCTCGCCACGCCAGGTTCTGTACGCTATTAGTACGGACCTCTTTGGGGAGAAGTTTCCTCGTCGTACCCCAAGATTGACCTGATAAACGTAAGTATTCTCTACATGTGCAAAATTAATTTTGGAAAGGAGACGAACAAGCAAACCTTGCCAGAGGCATAAATGTTGGGGTTGAAGCGGCATCGGCCACCATTTGTCGTAATGCAGTTCACGTTTGGGGATTTTCGAGGATATTCTGCATTTTGCTTAGCCGCCGTGAGATCACGTCTTGCGCGCTGGAGCGAACCTTTGTTGAACCTAATGGCAAACTGAGGGAAGGGTCAGCAAGGTTATAAGCATACAGCCAAGGCAACCAAATGTACCTCGAAGAACCCGAACTCATAGGGTGTGTCGTGAGGACCGATAATCAAGGCCTTCACGTTGCGCACGTCGACATCACGGCAAGCGACAGCCAGAGCTGTCAGGGAAAGTCAGCCAAGGCCATTTTCAATCATTGTCTGCGAGGTTGATTCGTACAGAGATCCGAGGTGCGCTGGATGTCGCTCAACTCCTATACGAAGCGCTCGTCAGCCTTGGGATTTCAACCCCTCATTCACGTCTGGGCGGAGGAGAGGGAAGGGAGGCGGCGGTGGGACCCGGCTGTGGGCTACCTTGGTGATGCGAATGATGGATTGATCCGCCATGCTGACGGCTCGAGTGGGCGCTCGGTGTCTCCCTTACTGAATGGTCTCGCTACGGAGAAGAATGCTCAGGAAAGACGATGCCTCTGCTCGTGCGAGCAAATGAATCGAACGAGAGAAGGCGGCCCGAAAGCCTGGCAGATGAGGTCGGGAAGTAAGAGAAATGCTTTATGCAGGAGGTCGAATGCGCTCCTCGTTGGTTGCTTAGCTGGAAGGTGCCTGTCTTTTTTTTTTTTCGTGCCCACGGGTTGTAGCTGGGCAGGCTACCTCAAGTATGTAGGTGGGCAAAGCAAGGTAGTGGACGTATACGAGCCGCGGAGTGGAAGAATGCTAGGACAGGGCAGCAGCTGCTCTCAATCGGTAGTTTGGCGGGGCATGGGGGGTAATTCTAGCGTCTATCTGATGCAGGTGTATCGCTGTGGTACTGCGGTACAGTCGGGTGCAGTGGCCGCCTTTGCCTCCTTAAATTCTGTTTGCTGCTTTGGAAGTTCCGTCGGCCAAAGTGGGGCTTCGTCCCTTGTCTAGGTTGTTCCCGGGATGGTTTTTGAGGTGGTTCCATTCTAATAATCCCTTGATGGACGCTGAGGTAACAGGAACCAATATGTGGAATTTTTTAGAGCTAGAAGTACATATCCTTGCCCCTAATAACCTAGCACACTTGCTATATCCCCTAGTTTATAATCCGCTTCTTTAGCGCTTTAAGGAATTTAGTATACTATATATTATATAGCTAGTTAATTTTAATAATATCCTTAGATATTAGATATATTATATATTTAAACTCCGTTTTAATATTATTAATTAACTTAAGATACTCCTTTTTAAGATATCTTTATTATTATATAAACTTAATTATTATAAGATAGAACTATTTCTAATTCTTAATTAAAGTAATATTATTAAGAGAGTAATTATTAAACTAGTAGTTTTTTTAATACTTAGAATAATAAATTATAATAAGAGTATTAATAAGATATAAATATTAAGATATCTTATTAACTTAGTTTAAATTAATTAAAGATACTTATAGCTTTATTACTATACTTAGATAGAGTATTTTAAAGATTTACTTTATAACTTTAGATTACTTATAGAGGTTTATAATATCCTATAGCTTATTCTAAGTCTTTTAATTTAAAGTTTTAATTAAAATTATTAAGGTAATTAGTAACTATTACTAAGTTTTTATTTATTATTTAGCATAGAAAAGGCCCCGTTTTTTTGTAGATATAAAGGTTACTAATCGGTAATAGGAACTGAGTTCTTTCTCCAGGGGTGGGAATTTGGCCTTGCTACGAAGGTATGTCGAATCTTCTTCGATTCGATCAATTGTTATAGCATGTTTGAAGAAGAGTTGTTAATGGAAAGTAAGGTCCTGTTGCCTGATAACGGCTTCAGGCATATAGTGAGAATCAAAAACAGCAATACAGGCATCCAGAGTCCAGAGGCTAACCTGGAAGGAACATTATTTGTCGAGGTCCCATCCACGACTAATCGTGATCCATGGCTTTTGAATACCGGAATTTCATGTAAGACGATGACGGAGGATCTGCATGAGGTACGTTTCGATTGTGGTGAGTATTAGATCTTCGAAACGTTTACTTGCTCTGAAGCCCTTTCATTTAGCCGATGTGGCACCTGCCTTCGCACCGTTAGAAGTCTGGTCAGACGTCTCTACAGATGAGAGGGAACGTTGGGTTTTGGGTATACCTGTTTATTCAAGCAGTCTGTCATAGTACAACTTCTTTACTCGAATAATTTCTTGGTTCCATAGCGGATTAATACGGAGCACTACTCTATAATATCTTTCTTCACATGAAAAATCAGTGCTATCAATGAAGGCACCTGGGAGGCAACTGGGAGGAAATGATGTCCTGGGAGACGGACTACCTTCAGCTTACCTAACCTACCTTACACAAGTAGGTTCTTTGGTTTTGGTGGGGCAAATTCACGGCGGGGTCTACCCTCCCTCTACTGAGGTAGACGCGAACGTTGCAGGCCCCCCCTGTCAGCTCAAAGCTCAGCACGCGTCAGTTGCGCGAGTAGCGTGTCTGGCACTTTAATTGATTTCTCAATCGTCACCACCTTGCTGGATCGAACAGCTAGCCAATTAACGAAAATTTAAAAGGCCAACTCGACAACAAGCTATTTGGAGACTCGAACTAGTAATAGAATTCATGGCGAGTTTCTTCGACCTCAAGGCCAGAAAGCAGGCCGCTGTGAACGGGACATCCCAGAAGCTCGAGAAATCTTCACAGCCACCGAGGGCGCAACCTTGGGTTGAGAAATAGTAGGCATCAGGTCCCGCAGACACTCTCTTGCGCTCGATTGTAAGCTAATGATTCTCGATAGCCGTCCGAAGACCCTCAGCGATGTCTCTGCCCAAGACCACACCGTCACAGTCCTCCAGCGCACCCTGCAGGCTTCCAACGTATGTCCACGCAAGCCGAACCCGTGAACCCCTCAACATGCTAACCCCTGACGAAGCTGCCACACATGCTGTTCTACGGGCCTCCCGGCACCGGAAAGACATCAACGGTTCTGGCTCTCGCCAAGGAGCTGTACGGCCCAGAGATGATGAAGTCACGAGTGCTTGAGCTCAACGCATCCGACGAGCGAGGAATTTCCATCGTTCGAGAGAAGGTCAAGGACTTCGCTCGCATGCAATTGGCGAACCCCACGGCCGAATACAAAAAAAGATACCCATGCCCACCGTTCAAGATTATTATCCTCGATGAGGCCGACTCGATGACACAGGACGCCCAGAGCGCCCTGCGCCGAACCATGGAGACATACAGCAAGATCACGCGCTTCTGCCTGATTTGCAACTACGTCACTCGCATCATTGACCCGCTCGCCAGTCGCTGCAGCAAGTTTCGCTTTAAGAGTTTAGACCAGGGCAATGCCAAGAGAAGACTTGAGGACATCGCACAGAACGAGGGCGTGCAGCTGGAGGATGGCGCCGTTGATGCGCTGATCAAGTGCAGCGAGGGTGATTTGCGAAAGGCCATTACTTTCTTGCAGAGTGCCGCCCGCTTGGTTGGCACTGGAACTGAGGAGAAATCGGCGGACGACGCCATGGATGTCGACAAGAAGCCCGTTACTGTCAAGACCATCGAGGATATTGCTGGCGTCATTCCCGAGAACACGATCGACGGACTGATCAACGCCATCCGGCCGCAGCGCGGTGGAGATACGTACGAAAATGTGGCAAAGGTTGTCGAGGACATGGTCGCGGATGGTTGGAGTGCTGGCCAGGTTGTCTCTCAGGTGAGGTAGCTCGACAGTCTGAAGTTTCCTGCTAACAGGGCATAGCTCTACCAAGCAGTTGTGTTCGACGAGACAATTCCCGACATCCAGAAGAACAAGATCTTTCTGGTTTTCTCCGAGATCGACAAGAGACTAGTTGACGGCGCGGATGAGCATCTGTCCATTCTCGACCTTGCTTTGAGAATATCGGGTATCATGAGTGGCCGCAAATAATTCAAGAAATTTGTGGGAAGTGGTTTCGAGAAAGACAAATGGCGTCTGGGCTGGATATTATTATTAAAGGCGTTTGCACTGGTCGTTTGCACTGGTAAAAATGTGCGTAAAGGGTACATACCACCCTTCAGATATGATCTTCATGACCGATGAGACCGAGTTTCCCGTCAATGATAGACCAAATATCGCCTGGGTTGGCTGTTGATCCTTTCCTCTGGTGTGCAGCATGCCTCCGCGCCCCTGCCTTGTTGGCCGACCCTTCTGTAAGCCAAATATCCTCATCTGTGGTGTCGCCCATAGCATCCTTCTCGGTGTCTATCGGTTCCTGCCCCAGAAGCTTGTCGACTTCCTGCAGAGCCGTCATAGAGCCTTCCAAGGCAACCTGGCCCTCCTCAATCTTCTCAGCCACTGCCTCCAATGTTGTGATCTTAGCCGAATCCGCTGCAAACACCCATGGCTTGACCTTCGCAGATATGGCGTGCTTTTCGGATACGGCAGAAGCGAAGTCCTCGGCAAATCCTGACTTCGGCCTTGGCTTTGGCATGGGATGTTCAGGCAGAAGCTGGCTCTCTTCAGCCAGATGACCCAATGCTTGCTGAGTCTCTTTGTTTTGCTTTGCTAGCACGTTGTTGATGTGTGACTTCTGCGTGATCATGCCCTTCTGCTCGCGGGACAGGGCCAACAACTTTTCAAGATAGGGGATGAGCAAGTGAGATGTCGCTGCCGGTGGTATGTCATGTCCTTGAGAAGAACCGGCGACCCCACCACCTGGTTTAAGGACCGGCTGGGTTTCCTCCGAGACCATGTGAAGTAGCAACTTCCGGACGGACGTGTACCTCGCATACTTGGCTTTGATTTCAACCAGGGGCTCGTCAATACTCGTCTTGTCCACCTGAGAGCTTTGGTCATTCCGATGCGACGAGGCATCGTCTGCGTCTCCTGAGGCCTTGCTGAGCTCAGTCTCAATCCAGTTGATTAATTCTGCGCGGGTCATGTCTAGAGCATGTGCTTTGACCTCATCACTGACTTGGCCTGCTAAGTCTGCTGTTCTTTGTCGTACGTCCTGCAACAGTTGCTCTTCGCGCCGGAGGAGCAGCTTGGCTCTGAGAACCACCTTCTCCAGCTGGCCAGCCAAACCACCCAGGTCCGTGCTTGCCATGGAATCGATAACTGTGAAGCTGTTTACCACGGCAGCTGGGACGTCCGGGAGTGGAGGGGAGTCCCTGAATACATACTCCAGGTCGAGGAAATCCGGCGTCGCAGCGGGCTGGCGCACTAATAAGTCTAAATACCTTTGCACCGTCTGAAGCCGTTGTTTCTTTTGTTGCAGCTTTACGAGACCTATGTGGTCTTCCAGCTGATCTCTGGGGTCAACCGCTTTAGACCGAGAAGGAGGTGTCGTTGCTGCTTCGTTCCTCGTATTCTCGTAATCGTTGCGGGCTTTGAGATTTGCGTCGAGGGCCCTGAGATACTCTCTCTGAAGACCTCTGGCTTCTTTGGTTCTATTGACGTTGCAAGACGCGTCAATGAGAGAGAGGGGGCTTTGGATACTTCCTGGCTGACAACATGCCTGGAGGTGAAGGGCTAGGGCACGTCGAATGTAAGCGACCTGCTCCCGCGATTTGACATACGGCTCTAGTGACGTCTGAACCTTCTGGATCGCTTTAGGTATGGGATCCATCATTGCGAGAAACTTGGCAGCAAGCCAAGAGAAAGTTTGGAAGAACTGATACTGTAGACAAATTTCCTTCTGTGTAAGTGAGACCAATCCATAGGACACTCCTGCGGCCGAATCGAGTTGGCACACCGGAAGAGGCTTCAGGGGTGGTGTGGACCTGTGTTTGGCCTGCGTAGAACAGTTATTACGACGTCACGTGAACCTAGCTCCGTTGGGTAGACTGCCACCAGCCCGTTATGGCTTAGCTCCCTCTCCGGATTTTGGGAATGGCTACTATAGACTCCTAACAGAGCAAAGGAAATTTATTTCGCGACGACTCGAATACATAGGTATGCACGCCTCCGCCCATTTGGCCACCCAACGATAGTTATCCCATTGAGTCGACTACACGCGACACATCGATCAAAAACTTAATTTCAGGCGCATCTTTCAGAGCTACTGCTGGGCATACGGCGTCTTCACGGATAAAACATCGGCGGAAGCCGCCTGGTGTCGTCGACGACAAGCTCGAACACCTTCGTCAACCACGATTAATCCTCCGTTGTACTTTACCGTCGATTACCAACGACACCCAGCAATTATGTCGGACCAACATCGCGATGTCTCCCAATACAAATACTCGGCCATGTCCAACCTGGTTCTCCAGGCGGACCGTCGTTTCGTTTCGCGACGGAACGATGAGGCCACTGGCGATCCCGAGTCCCTTGCTGGGAAGCTGAGTATTCGCGATATGGGAGCACGTGTAGCACGCGACACGGCACCGAAACAAAAGAAGCCGACTGGCCTCCCCGAAGTCGAACGCGGAAGATTACAAGACGGCGAGGATGTGCTTTTGCGTGAGCAGCGCAAGCGAAAGAACGAGGCGGCACAGGCCAGGGGCGCGGGCGTGCTAGGAACAGGAGATCTGCTCATAGAGGGAATCAGCTATCGCCCGCGGACGGCCGCGACTCGAGCAACTTACGAGTTGATCCTGAAAATTGTGTCCGACAACCTCGGTGACGTGCCCCAGTCGACAGTGCTCAGCGCCGCCGACGTTATCCTCGAATACCTCAAAGACGACGATCTCAAAGACACTGACAGAAAGAACGAGATTGACGACATATTGGGTCTGTCCATGAGTGCCAAGGAGTTCAATGAGCTCGTAAATCTAGGAAAGAAAATCACAGACTATGATGCCCAAGACGACGAAGATATGGACGCCAACGCGGCCGAGGACGCTGACGGAGCCGAACTGGACGAAAGACAGGGTGTCGCGGTTGTCTTCGAGGACTCTGAAGATGAAGAAGGCGGTATCGTCAACGAGGTTCGGGAAGAGTCATCCGAAGATGAGGCGGATGAAGAAAACGAAGATCAGGCTGCACAGGACGGCGCAGAAAAGGAGGACCTGAACGACGACGACGCTATGGTCATCGACTCCGTACCGAACAAGCAAGCAAAGGAAGACAAGCAGTTGAAGACGGTTCCTGCCAGAGAAATCGATGCTTTCTGGCTGCAAAGACAAATAGGAAAGCTCTATGCGGACTCACACGAGCAGCATGACAAGGCGACGGATGCGCTTCGCGTCCTCTCTGGCGAAGCTGACGAACAGGGCGGCGAGGAGAAGACTCTTCGAGAAATCGAAAACGATCTCATGGAGCTATTTGATTACGAGCACCATGAGTTGGTTCAGCTGCTCATCGAGAACAGAGAAAAGGTCGTCTGGCTCACTCGCCACTCAAGAGCTGAGACGGATGAGGACAGAGCTGTTATCGAGCGTGAAATGGCATCGGAAGGCCTACAATGGATACTCAATGAGAAATTCGGCAAGAAGGCGGACGACGAGAAGCGAAACCGGAAGATGGAGATTAAGATGGATATCGACGACCCGTCGTCGCTCACAACAGCGGCCCCAGCTGAGCCAGAGCGCTCTCAAGGCTTGGTCGGGGGACTCCAGCCGCGGAAGCTGATCAACCTTGAGAACCTGATTTTCGACCAAGGCAACCACTTGATGAGTAACCCCAAGGTCAGACTGCCCGAGGGATCTACGAAGCGGACTTTCAAGGGCTACGAGGAAATCCATGTTCCACCCCCTAAGAAGCGCAGTGACCCCAGCGAAACCCTCATGCCAATCACCGACATGCCGGAATGGTCTCGGGGACCCTTCAACACTGCCAAGTCTCTGAACAAAATCCAATCCAAGTGCTATCCCACCGCCTTCGGAGATGATGGCAACATGCTTATCTGTGCTCCCACTGGGAGTGGAAAGACAAACGTTGCCATGCTTACCATTCTCCGGGAGATTGGCAAGAACCGCAACCCTGAGACCGGCGATATCGATCTGGATGCTTTTAAAATTGTCTACATTGCTCCATTGAAGGCGCTGGTGCAGGAGCAAGTCGGCAACTTCGGCAAGCGTCTTGAGCCCTATGGCATCAAGGTTTCCGAATTGACCGGTGACCGACAGTTGACAAAACAACAAATTGCCGAAACCCAGATCATTGTCACAACTCCTGAGAAGTGGGATGTCATCACAAGAAAGGCTACTGATCTCACATACACGAACTTGGTGCGTCTCGTCATCATTGACGAGATCCACTTGCTTCACGATGATCGTGGTCCCGTTATCGAAAGCATCGTCAGCAGAACCATCCGCAAGACTGAGCAGACAGGCGAGCCGGTCCGTCTCGTTGGTCTGTCCGCAACACTACCAAACTACAAAGACGTCGCCAGCTTCCTTCGTGTAGACATCGATACCGGCCTCTTCCACTTTGATGGTAGTTTCCGTCCTTGCCCACTGCGCCAGGAATTCATTGGCGTCACAGATCGCAAAGCCATCAAGCAGCTCAAGACGATGAACGATGTGACGTACACCAAGGTCATGGAGCATGTTGGTCAGCACAGGAATCAAATGCTCATCTTCGTGCATTCAAGAAAGGAGACTGCCAAGACCGCCCGGTACATCAGAGACAAGGCCCTGGAGATGGATACGATTAACCAGATCCTTCGCCACGACGCCGGTAGTCGCGAGGTGCTCAATGAAGCAGCTAGTCAAGCCACTGACAAGGATTTGAAGGATATCCTGCCTTATGGATTCGGCATTCACCACGCTGGTATGAATCGTATCGATCGTACCGATGTGGAGGACCTTTTTGCCAGAGGCGCAATTCAAGTCCTTGTATGCACAGCAACACTTGCTTGGGGTGTCAACTTGCCGGCGCATACTGTTATCATCAAAGGTACCTCGGTCTACTCACCGGAAAAGGGTAGCTGGGTTGAGCTCAGCCCGCAGGACGTTTTGCAGATGCTTGGTCGTGCTGGTCGTCCACAATTCGACACTTACGGCGAGGGCATCATCATCACGACACAAAACGAAATACAGTACTACCTCTCATTACTCAACCAACAACTCCCGATTGAAAGCCAGTTTGTCAGCCGTCTGGTCGACAATCTGAACGCTGAGATCGTCCTCGGCAATATCAGGAGTAGAGACGAGGGTGTCGAATGGCTTGGCTATACATACCTTTTCGTTCGCATGCTGCGTTCTCCTGGTCTTTATCAGGTTGGCGCGGAGTATGAAGACGATGAAGCTTTGGAACAGAAGCGAGTTGATCTCATCCACTCTGCTGCAGTAGTTCTCAGGAAATCAAATCTCATCAAATACGACGAGAGGACGGGAAAGCTGCAGTCGACAGAGCTCGGCCGTATTGCGTCACACTACTACATCACCCACGGCTCCATGGACACCTACAATAATCTGATTCAACCATCGATCACAACTATCGAGCTATTCCGTGTCTTCTCGCTCAGCGCTGAATTCAAGTACATCCCGGTTCGCCAGGACGAGAAGCTCGAACTGGCGAAGCTGCTGGGCAGAGTTCCCATTCCAGTCAAGGAAAGTATCGAAGAGCCACATGCCAAAATTAACGTGCTCTTGCAAGCCTACATCTCCAGACTCAAGCTTGAGGGCCTTGCTCTTATGGCTGACATGGTCTATGTCACTCAATCTGCAGGCCGTATCCTGCGCGCCATTTTCGAAATCACAATGAAGAAGGGCTGGGCCTCTGTGGCAAAGACGGCGTTGGATCTTTGCAAGATGGCCGAAAAGAGGATGTGGCCTACCATGTCGCCTCTCCGCCAGTTTCCCGGCTGCCCGAGAGACATCGTACAGAAGTCGGAGAGGATCGAGGTGTCTTGGAGCAGTTATTTCGATCTCGATCCTCCTCGCATGGGCGAACTCCTCGGCATGCCCAAGGCTGGTAGGACAGTTTGCGGTGTGGTAGCCAAGTTTCCCAGAGTCGAGGTTCAGGCTCAGGTGCAACCGTTGACGAGATCCATGCTCCGAGTTGAGCTTAGCATAACTCCCAACTTTGAGTGGGACGTTGAAGTTCATGGTCCGGCCGAGAGCTTCTGGATTTTTGTTGAAGATTGTGACGGTGAAGATATTCTTTTCAGCGATCAATTCTTGCTTCGAAAGGAGTACGCCGAGTCGGAGTCGAACGAGCATATTGTTGACTTCACTGTTTCCATCACTGAGCCTATGCCTCCGAACTACTTCATATCTGTCGTCTCCGATCGCTGGATGCACTCTGAGACGAGGATACCAGTGTCGTTCCGCAAGCTGATTCTCCCCGAGAGATTTCCTCCTCATACAGAGCTCCTCGAGCTCCAGCCACTCCCAGTTTCTGCTCTCAAGGTCAAAGAGTACACCAAGCTATATCCTAGCTGGGATCACTTCAACCGCATTCAAACGCAAACCTTCAACTCCCTATATAACACAGACCAGAATGTTTTTGTTGGAACCCCGACTGGCAGTGGCAAGACCGTGTGTGCTGAGTTCTCACTCCTCCGTCATTGGTCGAAGCCTGACGCTGGACGCGCTGTCTATATCGCACCCTTCCAAGAACTTGTTGAACTGCGCCTGGAGGACTGGCAAAAGAGACTCGGTGGTCTCCGCGGCGGCAAGACCATCGAGAAGCTAACGGGCGAAACGACCACAGACTTGAAGATCCTGGAGCGCAGTGACTTGATACTTGCCACTCCCACTCAATGGGACGTGTTGTCCCGTCAGTGGAAGCGCAGGAAGAATGTTTCTACCGTTGAGCTTTTCATTGCAGACGAGGTCCATCTCCTTGGCAACAACCTGGGCTATGTCTACGAGATTATCGTGTCGAGGATGCACTACATCAGGACCCAGACAGAGCTTCCGATGAGAATTGTCGCTCTCGGGGTCTCCCTCGCAAACGCTCGCGACCTCGGGGAGTGGATTGATGCAAAGAAGCACGATATCTACAACTTCAGCCCTCATATCCGCCCTGTTCCGCTGGAGGTCCACATCCAGTCCTACACCAACCCTCACTTCCCCTCGCTGATGCTCTCCATGGCAAAGCCTACGTATCTCGCCATCACCCAGATGTCTGCGGACAAGCCTGCTATTGTGTTCGTCCCTAACCGAAAGCAGACGCGAGCTACCACGCGCGATCTGCTGACAGCGGCGTTCATGGATGATGACGAAGACCGCTTCTTGCATGCCGAAACCGAGCAGTTGAAACCTCTTCTCGAGCGCATCAACGAAGACGCTCTAGCCGAAGCTCTGTCCCATGGTGTCGGCTACTACCATGAGGCCTTGAGCCAAAGCGATAAGCGTATCGTTAAACACCTGTACGAGCACGGTGCTATTCAAGTGTTAGTTGCTTCTCGTGACGTATGCTGGGAACTAAACAGCACGGCTCACTTGGTTGTTGTGATGGGCACTCAATACTTCGAGGGTCGTGAGCATCGTTATGTCGACTACTCTTTGAGTGAGGTTCTGCACATGTTCGGCAAGGCTCTGCGCCCATCGAAGGATGGTAGAGGCCGCGGTGTTCTTATGCTCCCGGCAGCTAAGCGAGACTTCTATAAGAAGTTTTTGAACGAGGCTCTTCCCGTTGAGTCGCATCTACACAACTACCTACACGATGCTTTTGTCACGGAGATCAGCACCAGAATGATTGAGTCTGGTGATGATGCTATCAACTGGGCCACATTCACCTACTTCTACAGACGCCTTCTCGCCAATCCCAGCTTCTACAGTCTCACCAGCACAACCCAGGACGGGCTCAGCGATTACATGTCGGACCTCATCCAAACGACCCTGCAGGAGCTGAGTGACTCGAAGATCATCGAACTGGACGAAGACGATGGCACGGTGGCCCCTCAGAACGCAGCCATGATTGCGGCCTATTACAACATCTCCTACATCACCATGCAGACCTTCCTTCTCTCGCTCAGCGCGAAGACAAAGCTCAAGGGTGTTCTGGAAATCATCACTTCAGCTACCGAGTTCGAAGCCATCCAGATCAGGAGACACGAAGAGGGCATTCTTCGCCGTATTTACGACCGTGTTCCTGTCAAAATGGCTGATCCCGTCTTCGACTCGGCGCACTTCAAGGCCTTTTCTCTCCTTCAAGCACACTTCTCCAGAATGCAGCTGCCCATCGACCTCGCCAAGGACCAGGAGGTTATTATTTCGAAGGTGCTCAGTCTACTCAGCGCCACAGTTGATATTCTTTCCTCCGACGGCCACCTCAATGCCATGAACGCCATGGAGATGTCCCAGATGGTCGTTCAAGCTATGTGGGATCGCGATAGCCCCTTGAAACAGATTCCTCACTTCACACCCGAGGTCGTTAAGGTGGCGAATGAGTTCGGGTAGGTGCCTGCATCCTCCATGGTAATTCATGACGCTAACTTCTATTTCCTCCATAGTATCAAAGACATCTTCGACTTTATGGAGGCCATGAACCCGGAGGAGAACCCTGATTACGCTAAGCTCATCAAACGCCTCGGGCTCAACCAGAGCCAGCTGGCTCAAGCTGCGGCATTCACCAACGACAAGTACCCCGATATTGAGCTTGAGCACAGTCTTTTAGACGAGGAGAATATCGTAGCCAATGAGCCTGCCCACCTTAGTGTCCACATACAGCGCCAGGTTGACGAAGAAGAAGAGTTCGACTCAACTGTGCATGCGCCTTTCTATCCGACGAAGAAGTTGGAGAGCTGGTGGCTCGTGGTTGGTGAGGAGGGATCGAAGAACCTGCTCGCAATCAAGCGTGTCACAATTGGTCGCGAGCTCAAGCTCAAGATGGATTTTACGGTCCCGACGGCTGGTAAGCATAATCTCAAGTTGTTCCTAATGAGCGACAGCTACGTTGGAGTGGATCAGGAACGCGAGTTTTCAGTCGAGGCTACGGAAGGCATGGACGTGGACGACAGTGACGAGGAAGAGGACGACGAGTAGATGCCCTCGAGACGGCAGAGACATCTCGTCCGTACGATAATTCTATGTGTACAGTACCGATCGAAGGAGTTGGAGGATAATAGACGAATTTTTGATCAAAGTCAGCTTCTATTGCCGTTATCGGCGACTGAGACGCGGCTTTTGCCCTCTTTCTACAGCGTTGAGTCGCCTGATGGCCAGTTGCGCAGACTCCGTGCGGTGCGACAATGGTTTCGGAGGGGGATGCTTCAGTGGCCGAGTTCGCGGGCGGATCCCGTATCCCGGACTTGGTTGCGGGCTATCACGCGGGCACGACGCTACCAATTCGGACAGCACGAAGAAGAAAGTCGAATTAAAAAAAAAGGACGGCAGATGGTTCCCCTCCGTGATTTAAGTGCTACCTGGGTAAAGTGCTATGTTGATGAATGTCAACGTGAAAGGAAGGGGCACGGTGGCTGTGTCCATGGCTGGGCACGTCCACCGTCACGTCCCGTCTTTCTCACCGCACGCTGCGCTGCAACTACCTTACCTGTGGTAAGACTCCGCGATTACTCGTTCCCTTGTGGATCAGCTCAGGTCACGTGTTTGCCGTCATCCGCGTCCAACCTCCAAGAGTTTCTGCGTTCATCTTTTTCCAGCCCGTCGTCTTTTTCTGCCACCACAACACGGGGAGCTCTTAATTGCGCCCATCATCTTTTTTTCAGCCAGCTTATCAAGCCTCATCGTCGCGACGACCAAGGTCACGAACCGCGCGCATCAGAACGCGACCAATCCCCTTTGACCCGTCGCAACCAATCTTTGGCGTCGCGATTCCCCTGTCAACCCCCAATCAGACATACCACTATCAGCAGCTATCGCCACATCGCTCGCAATGTCTGACGAGCCGACCACTAGCGGCCAATCCGCGCCCGCCGCGACTGAAGAAGTGGAAAAGAAGGTTGACAAGACCTCGACTGAAGCTGGAGCTTCTGAGCCAGCTGCTGCTGCGGCTGACGACGCGAAACCCTCTGAGTCCGAGGCAGCAGCCAAGGACGATACGGAGGAAGAGAAGAAGCATGAGTCCAAGGCCGCCGATTGTACGCGCAACTCCCGCGCGATTTCAACCTAGCATCGCGCAATTGAGCAGCTTGCTAACGTGTTGTTTCTCAACAGCTGACACTAAAGACGCTGATTCTGCCGACAAGCCTGACGAGCCATCTAAACCCGAAGACGCAGACGTCGAGATGAAGGACGCGACTGAGACTAAAGAGACCTCTGAGCCTACCGCCAACACCGAGAAGGAGCCTGCGGCCGATGCCGCTGACGCTGCTGATGCGACGTGTGATAAGGGCAAGTCGCGTCGCAGGTCGTCGGGAGTTCCGGAGCATAAGGGCAAGAAGCTCAGCAAGAAGGCATCCAAGGCCAAGCTCTCCCACAAGGACGCGAAACCGGGTGACCATTTCCTCGTGAAGCTGAAGGGATATCCTCAATGGCCTGTCATTATCTGCGACGAGGAGATGCTTCCTGAAACCCTCATCAAAACCCGCCCTGTGACTGCAAAGCGTGCCGACGGCACATATCGCGAAGATTTTGCGGATGGTGGAAAGAGACAAAACGATCGCTCATTCCCCGTCATGTACCTCCGTACCAATGAGTTGTACGTCTATCATTTCATCTCTTCCTCTGACCTTCAGTGCTAACGTTATACCAGCGGCTGGGTTCCCAACTATGCTCTCCAGGAGCTTACTGCGGAGAAGGCGACCGAACTACTCACCGAAAAGGTGAAGAAGATCGAGCTGAGAGAAGCATTTGAGCTTGCTATTGAACAAAACCCGCTCGAGCACTACAAGGAGGAACTCCAAAAGTACCAGGAGGAATTGGCTCAGAAACAGGCGGCCAAGGAAGCTAAAGACGCTGCGAAGAAGAGCAAGAAAAAGGCCCCGGCCATCATCGAGGACGAGGACAAAGACGTCGACATGGCTGATGCTGTCGATGAGGAGGTCGCACCCACCGCGAAAGAGAAATCCAAATCCAAGAAACGCAAGGCCGAAGAGGAAACAGCTAGCGTAAGTGTGGGCATCCGATATGCTACGGAAGGCTGCTAAAAATTACTCAGACCCCGGCACGAACCGAGTCCGCGAAGAAGCCTAAGATCAAGCTCAACATATCCTCCACTCCGAAGACGACGAACGGAACCTCCACACCGAAGGCCGCCAAGGAATCAGCCGCCAAACCTGCAAAGGTCAAGTCCTCGAAGAAGGATGGCGAGAAGAAGGAGAAGGAAGCCCCGAAGGAGCCCGAGCTTACTGCCGAGGAGAAGCACCAGCGCAAAGAGGTAGGCTATGGTCCAGATATTGCTTCTGCTTCAGTGTCTAACGCAGAATGTCTTCGACAGAAAGAGGTTCTTTTTCTTCGCCACAAGCTGCAGAAGGGCCTCCTTACGAGGGATCAAGAGCCCAAGGAAGAGGAGATGAAGATGATGTCGGACTACATTACGAAGCTTGAGAGCTTCTCTGACCTCGAGGTTTCAATCATCCGAGCCACCAAGATCAACAAGGTACTGAAGGCCATCATGAAGCTCGATTCTATTCCCAAGGAAGAAGAGTTCAATTTCAAGAGTCGGTCTCAGACGTTGTTGGATAAGTGGAACAAGATCCTTAGCGGTGGCGACTCAGCGCCTCCTGCAGCATCTGCGACTCCGGCTCCTACTAACGGTGTCAACGGCAATGGAAAGGCAGCCGCAGAAATCAATGAAAAGGGTACCTCCGCCGCCTCCAACGGTGTCAAGGAAGAGGTCAAGGAAGAGATCAAGGATACCGAAAAGACAGCGGGTGACAAAGAGTCAAAGGACGAGAAGAAGTCCAATGATGACAAGAAATCTGAGGAGCCTGAAAAGGCAGAAGAAAAGACCGAACAGGCTGAAAAGGCCGATGAGCAGGCCGAGAAACCTGCTGAGGAGGTAAGAGGCAATGTCTCACGAAGTTGCAGCGAAACCTAACCCAATCCAGTCGGCACCTGCGCCCCCGGAACCAGTTGAGGCCAAGGCCTAGAGATCCCGTTCACGTCGCGGATGTTCTCAAAGGTAAAGACATGGGCTCAGTTGGAAGTCTGGGCGATCCAGGCTATTGAGGCCTGGCCACTTGCGTTTCCTGGCGTATACGGTTTTCCTCAAATCGCAAAAGCGGTGTCTTGTCTTGGTTATGGTGTAAAATTACTCTTCCCTATATTATTTTTCGCGGTGCAGCTAGGAGCGTTAGACGGGAGGCGCAGCGGCATTCCCACCGACAGCATGCGATTCCGTCCCGGCAACGGTTCAGTGCACAAAGGGGGCAATGGGCACCTATCGACGACGAATCCGACCCAGCAGAGGACATCTCAGCGAGCTGGATGGACTGCAGAGGCCGCATGTTCAGGTTATGATGATGTAGGATGCAAAGGCCCTGGTTTAGGAGATGGTGTTGTGTCGTCAGGTCGTTGGCTTGCGCGAAGGAGAGACGAAACTAGCAGGCATTATTTCCATATGGCACAGGAGGAATGGTTTCATGTTAGGTCTTTAGGAAAATTTGAACATAAAGCATCCACCATGTTGTGCCACGATGTCGCTCCCGCTGTGAAATCCAGGCTTCTTATGTAGGCTCCGGCCTAAACTTGCGCCGTGGTCTCAGCTGGCCACACTGCAGAAAAAAACGAACGAGTGCGCTGGATGCACAGTACTGGAATCAGGTAATACACAGTATTAGCCCTTGCAGCACGGCCGACGCGTGCTTCTGAGAAAAGCGCGTCGCGGCTCCCTTACCGTAGTGACATACTGCTTCGCCATACTGCTTCGACGAAGGGAGATAATCAACGACGCCCAAAATGAACACAGAAGACGACCGTCAGCCCGAATTTAATCAAGAAGACTGCCAAGTAATCTTTATCTACAATTTTCGCAAAGTATCACGCTGACCAGCTTCTTTTCTTCAGGCGGCCTACATTTTCCGCCCGCAGGGCAAGGAGGGCAGGGTTGATCGGCCAGCTAAACGACGACGTGTATCTAAAAATGCCGTCACCGAAGAGGCACAAACCGCGCCATCAACGACATTTATGCCGTTGCTGAACGGTAGTGAGCTCGCAGAGTGTGTGCATTTACGAGAAAAGCTATTTGAGAGGAGTTGGTCTGAAATAGATATCAAGATTCAGGTAAGCCATTTTCCAGACAGCATTTCCGTGCCCAAGATTTAACCAAACTTCCCAGAGGATCTTGCGTGACGCAAATTCAGCGACTTTGGACCAAGTTACTGCTTTCGTCCAAGATCAGACTGATATACAGTGAGTTCGGCCTATTCTGGCAGATGCGGACTTTTGAGGTCTAACGCTGGCGCAGCAGCAAGATCCCTGCAGCCTTCATTATCACGGGGCCCAATATTGCGTCACAAGATCTCCTCTTCGAGCAACTGTCAGAGACGCTTCAGGAGAGTACTCGGAGCAAGTTCGTAAGGCTCAAGTCGACTGATGCAACAAATATCAAAACGGCACTGAAGAAAATTATTGAGGATGCCACGTCTCGCGGGTCTCTAGACGACGAGGACGCCGAGGTGGCATTTAACCAAGATGTACGTTCGCTGACCATAAAGATATCTATGAGAAACTCATCGCGCCTAGGGCCGAAAGTTTCTGAACTACGATCTGGAGGGCTTATACGCCTTCTCAAAAGCACAGCAGTGCGATCATGTCTTCGTTGCTTTTCAGGACAGCGAAGGCTTTGATAGCGCTCTTCTGTCAGACCTGATTAACGTGTTCAAGTACGTCCCTGACTCACTATATCCTCAAGAAAAGCTACTAAATGGAGCAATAGTTCGTGGCGACCCAAAATTCCATTCACGCTGATGTTCGGTATTGCAACATCGGTAGAGCTTCTTCAGGCCCGGCTGCTCAAAACCGCATGCCGGCATCTCTACGGTGCCCAATTTGACGTCGTACAGACTGGCACTATCCTGGAACAAATTTTCCAGCCTGCAATTGCGGCGACAGATGCAGCTCTCACTCTTGGTCCTAAGTTGCTGCAAAACTTGGTCGACCGGCAGCAAGCCCAGGTTGCCAGCATCCAGACCTTTGTCGCATCCATCAAGGTACTAGCTAATGTATTTCTTTGCGACATCATTGTTGACAAATTGTAGTATGCGTATATGTGTCATTTCTACGCCAATCCTTTGAGTGTCTTTTCCTTAGAGGATGATGAGATGAACAGCGAGCTAGTCCAGGATAAACACTTGGAAGCGTTCCGCTCGCTTCCCTCATTCCGACGCGAGGTAGAAAACGCCGTCGAGGCCAAGGATCTGAGATTAGCGAGGTCGTTGCTAGAAGATAACGATCTGATGCGGGAAAGGATCTTTGACATTCCTGACAGAAAACGGGAATGGGCTACCCGTCTCCTCCGCTCGCTTAAGCTGATCCAGGCCACCGGGACGGTCCAGGATAACTTTTCTCAAATGTACATGAAAGCAGTGGCCGAGGGCATCAATCTTTCTTCCGAGGGCTGGGACATCGTTGAAAGCATCAAGCGGATGCAAGCGGATGACTTTGTCTCCATGCTACAGCGTGTCCAAATAACCATGGCCAGCAGCGATGGCCAACTCTGTCTCGCCGCATGGGATCCCGACGCCGGGGACTTGCCGGCTGTTGTAAAAGCCTGTTTGGCGGACTCAAAGGAACTTCTCAGCCGAGGACAGGAGAACGGCACCACCTTGCGAAGCGCGTATAGCGGCCACAGCAGGGTGCTCCGCACAACCGTTGTCGCTCAAAAGGTGCAGCTAAGCCACGACTCGGCCGCCCTCTCCGATGACGACAAAGCCTTCACCAAAATCGTCGACTGTGTTGCGGAGCTCTTCCAAAACGTCATACAATGCGAGCCCGCCGCAAATATTTTCCTGCACGAGACATGGCTGTACGGTTCTAAGACACCCCACCGGGACGTTTTCGTCCCACGCCCACAGGACATTTTTGAGCGCAGCCTCACTCGGCCGCAGGATTACCTCGCCTGTTCTTGCTGCAAAACACAGGGAGGTCTTTCAACACCGCTTCCCGCGACGTGTCTACTTTATCATCTTTACTTGGAAACGGGTAACCTCATCAACGTTGCGGATTTGTGGTCCGCCTTCTACGCCATGGTTGGCAACGGAGCCGCTGACGATGCTGTGGAGAGCGATGGAAACGCCGATGAGCGGGCGGCGCTTGTGCTCTTTTACCGTGGGCTGGCCGAGCTCAAGGCCCTTGGCTTTGTCAAGATGAGCAGAAAGAAGACGGACCACATTGCCAAGCTCAAGTGGCTGTAGAGGCTGAAAGGGTCCTGTGACGACGGCTGAGAAGCGCGAAACGAGGCCGTGGCGCGGGGAGGCACGACGGTCGCATTTTTCAAGTCTTGAAGAAGTGGAAGAAGAGAGGCACTGTTGATGGTCGGCTTTTGTCAAGAACAAGCGTGCATTTCTTACGAATGGATGAGCACTATATCCTTGATCAAAATGATTTAGGGATGTATGATGTCTGTTTGCCGCCCTGAGAAATCAACCGCTTTTGAGTTATTACCAATGACTCAGGTAACTTACATTGATGCCGCATTCTTCATTGCTGTTCTGATGTCATCCTACAATGCCATTGTCGTTCTGAGCACTTCTTTGTTCGCGTTGGCCAGACCATCACAGAACCGGGAGGGTGCTCAGCCTCTCCTTTCGTCAAAATCGGCTGTCCGTCCGCGGGCTGCCGAAAGCACGGATTGCTCAATTGCCGCGTCCCTTGTTGCGTTGGGAAAAAGAGGGTGGAGGAGAGTAGTGGGAAGGAAGTGGGCGGAACGCGGTAGGGTATATTGTCTCGGAAGCTCCACGTTGGGGCCGGAGGCGTATCTTGTTGCGTCCGGCGCGCGACTCGTTTCCAGGCCGTCCGGAGCCTCTCGTCCATCGTAATGTCCTCCACAGAGGAGTCGTCCGCCCCTCGCTCCATCCCTCGGCGCCATGTCTCATGTTACTTTGGCGCTTTTGGCCAGATAAAGAGAGACAGAGTGGGAGGAATCCGGTTCTCTGGGTTCGGGGGGCCCTTCTTTACCCAAATAGACACAGCCTGTGGACGCGAAAAGACAAAGCAATCGTGTCTCTACTGACGTGTTAGTCCTGCCGCAGCCTCTCTTCGGGTCCCAATCAATCGGGTCACACTTTGCTTGAATGAGAGCTGGGGGATGGTCTAGATCTGTGTTCCGTTTGAGTTGACAGTTTTTTCTGGCTCTTGCCTTCTGATCCCCTCCTTCATACGATTATGCCTTTGGGGTAATTCGTTTTGTCTCGCCAAAAAAGGAGCCTGTTCAGTTCAAAGAAAAGCGAACGGTGCTGGGCCGGTGGGGCGGCGCTCCCGTTCCTATACAAGAAGAAGCAGAGTGTCGCCATAGTTTATTCAACTTGGTCAATCTCTATCCCGTCTCAGCATCCAGCCTAACGCTTATTCGATCTAATAATACTGTCACATATTTCTCGTCTTGAATCAATTTGCGCTTTCTCCTCTGTGCAGGCATTGACCACTTCCCACCTGGAGCACAGAAGTTTTCTCCGCCCTGAAGAACGATCCCTTAGGAACGGCGTCAAAGCTTAAGGACGCCAGTCTGTTCTCACGAAGATCCTAATCATACGAGAAGCGCCTCATATCGCTCCTTTCTTTTGAACTTCTTTGAACGTCTGTAGGGCGAAACAATTCTTCCTCCAGTCTCTACGGTTCGCAACCTCCCCACACTAGCACTGGTTCTGCGGTCTGAAGTTGGGCATCTCGGCCATTGGAAAATCACACACTCGCCAAAGTCCTAGGTTGAGAAGGCCTGGGTGGTTACGAACTGAGGGAGGGGTGGAAAAAAATAAAAAACGCAGCTACGGAAAAGATGGCAACGAGACACCACCACACAGTCAGCGGAGGCATCGGCAATCGTCGAGCGGCCCGCAACGCAGCCTTCCAGGAGAAGATGCGACAGATGCGTCTGCCTCTCGCTCCCCTGGTGCAGATGTCGACAGGCGCAGTCCACCCAGCCTTTCCCGCAACGCTGCTCAATTTCTGGCTTCTGACCGAGGAGCAACTGGACGACTTGGCGCGCTTCTATCACCAGAAGTCTCCCGGACCCTTCTCGACATCATACCCTTGCCCCATTACGTGGAAGTCCAATCTGACGCTCGAGGAGAAGAGGAGGAAGATCGGAAAATTCATCGGTCTAAGGTACGTCGCACTCGAGACGACTCAAGAGGTTGTGTATTTCAACCCGCGAACGTCGAATCCCCTGCGTCCCTCGCCCCCGTCCGTCGAAGAACATGTGCTGATCAAGAATGTTAACAGGGGCTGCGATACGCCGATCCGGATACGCATCAAGACCGAGGAGCAAATCATGGAGGAGGCGCGACAAGCGAGGTTAGCGGAGGACGAGGAAGCGTTGCGGAGGAAGATGCCTTGGTACATGTGAGGTGGGTCCGCGGGGAGGTGGGATTGGTCTTGCCTTGTATTGCTTTTGTTGCTTATTTCCCTGCATGGCATTGCGTTGATATCACACAGCACATTCAGGCGTCGGAGAGGGATACCATATAGAGATAGACAGACCCGCGAGAGCAATCATCAGTGCGATCTGAAAGACGGGAGAGCGTGGAACGGCCGACATATTTGTAAACTCTCAGATCATCTCATGATATAAAACAAACTTTCCTGTGTAACCCTGAACGCCGAATTCAACCAGACAGCCGTTGTATGCTTCGATTCTCGCCGCTTTGTCGTACAATACACGATAATGTGGGAATGAGGTATCTAGTGATGATGGAGATGTGACGCGAGAACACACCTTTGTACCCGCAAAGGGCGGCGGATGAATGTTGGGGAGAGATATGAGGGGAAAACCATTTCTCATTTGCTTTATTTCTTGCCCTTTTTCTTCTTGGAAGGCGTGTTGGTTGTTGAATCGACGAGAACAGCGTCGCCGTCCACACTAGGCGGTGCGGTCGAGCTCTTCTCGGACTCGTCGAGCTCCTTCATGAACTCGGTCTGGATGGTCGCTCGGCGCTTCTCCCACCACTCCTTCTCCTTGTCTACAGTGTTGGCGACCTCCTCAAGACGGTTGCGCACGATAGTGTTAGCAGCGATCTCGTTGGCGGACTGGAAGATTGATTGGCCCCAGTTGGGAGCAAGAGCGTTGGCCTATTTGCAGGATTAGTCACGAAGCTTTCCTTAGCATTTTTGGGAGACATGTACGGACCTCCATCACGACATCGCGCAGCTCGTCCTCCATTTCCTTCTCGGCGCGTTGGAAGCGCTGCCACAGATCATCGCCAACGCTTCCGCGCTGCAGCAATGTGCTGCATGCCTGCTTAGCGGAGCGAATCTGGACCAGTCGGTGAATATCCTCGACGGCACGACGGAGAAGAGCGGCGCGAATGACGCTATCGGGAATCTTGGCGGTCTTCTCCTTTTCCTGGCCTTCTTCGGGGGTTCCAAGGTGTAATAGAGACAGGTAGATGTTGCGCTGGAGGTGAGGACCGAACCAAGGTGCGAGGTTAGCGCTCTGGGCTAAAAAGGACAAATTAATCAGTCAATGTTCTCTGAAACTGCATCGTAGAATTCGTGCGCATCGAAGTTTTTCTACGCGGAAGAGGGCTTTGGTGGCACATACTGGCTTTACGCTGTCTGTAGATTTTGGAGAAGGTCAGGAAAACACCGCCGAGGACCAAAAGGTAGGCGAAGGGGAGCACGAGGCCCATCCAGTCTATGTCGAACATGACTGCGGAATATGTGCGCTCGTAAGGATCGTGGGAAAGTGAAGTAAACGAGCGAGAGACAAAGAAGGTGGTGTTGTTGAAGCGGATATCTTGCCGGCCGTTGATGCAGCGTGTCCAATTACCAATATGACAGCTTGGTCGCAAGGGACACTTTTTCTTGGCTGCCCACCAGGGTCAAAGATGACCCGCTGCTTTTACGGGTAGGCCGCTCTTTCTTACCCTTGTAACGGCGCTACCTTAATTCTGCTTCAGACCACTTTGCCCGATGATCTCGTTGATATAAACAAGGAACTTTAGAAATACACGCCAGATTCTTGAATTATTTAACTTCGCACTTCTCCGGAACCTATGTTTTTCCAGCAGCCAACGAATGCATCTGTAAAGCATTGCTGGAATCTTTGACCTCAAGTTGCAAGGTGGCTTAAGGGTACAAGGGTACAATGTAACCCAGGATCCGTTTGGGTCTTGTTTCCCTCGAAATGCCTAAGTCGAGTCCAAAGAGCGTCTGGTTTTGTATGCAAAGGAAGTCAATATGGAAATTGCAGATGTAGGCATTGCTGTACTGTTGTCGTCTTTGTGGTATCTCACAAACATCCGTACAAGAGTGTCAGCCCAGTACTTCATGGGTGCTCTGTAAGCCGTCGGTCTTAGTAAGGCACCTAAGGCAAGAGCATTGTGGCTGAATCGCAGTTGGGCGGGCGGTGAATAAGCTCCAGCAGGGACAAGGTTCGCTGAAGATGTGCCCCTCCACGCCCGTCGTTTTGCCGGACCCACGGGAAGGCACCACCTTTGATGACGCTGTTGCAGGCCGTTCACTCAATCAGTGGCACGTCAACTCCTGGAGCTATTCATGGGAATCCCATCAACGCTACAGCTACTTCAAGCACCTTTCTACGACCTTCCCTCGACCACAGCTTCCAGCTCTTCTAAAAGCTACAAAGAAGGAAAGGCTGTCATGGGCTCTTTCTAGAAAGAACGAGCCTTACAATTTATTTCTATATAACCCCACCTACGGATCAGCGCCGAGCCGTATCTGAATCCAAATACAGCGCACAATCTGCGAATCCTCGCCCTCGATATCCCGGTCGCCCGACATGCTTTTGAGACTCCGAGGGCCTGACGGCATGTGCCGTCTTAATATTGACAAGGACGAGGCATTTGGTGAGCTTGGACGCCAGGTATGGAAATTTCACCAAGCTGTCGACTCGAGACCTAACGACACCAGCTGGTCCTGAGCCTTCCCAAAACGGTTGACCCAAACACCATCACCCTCTCCAACGCTCCGACCGGCGGCGATACTAAGAAGCTTGTCGATATTGCCACTTTCAAGATAGGGCAGATTGGATTGAAGTAAGGCGATGCAGGCCATTCGTACTCGAACGCGGGAGCGCGCACACTGACAAATGCAGGCATGGCGACCTCATCTTCATCAACTACCAGCACCAGGACAGCCTCTCGAATGGCGCCACCAACGGCGCTCAGCAGGTCAACCACGCTCTCGCATCCTCGAATCGCCTCAACGGTAGGCCTGTTCTTCCCACCGAAGATCTTCCGATCGATCCTCCCCCAGTGACGTCGCCCTCCGAAAAGATCAAGAACCCGTGGGAAGTGGTGAAGCAGCATCCACTCGATGACCGCTTAGACAAGAAGGATGGCAAGATCCCGAGAAAGCGAGACAAGATGTGTCGTCACGGAGAGAAGGGCATGTGCGATTATTGTATGCCCATGGACCCATTCAACGCCAAGTATCTGGAAGAGAAGAAGATCAAGTATTTGTCGTTCCACTCGCATCTGCGGAAAATAAACTCCGCTACGAACAAGACAGAGCTCGGAAGCTCGTTTATCCCGCCTCTCTTGGAGCCATACTTTAGGGTAAAGCGAGACTGTCCGTCCGGGCATCCGCAGTGGCCCGAGGGCATTTGCACAAAGTGCCAGCCCAGCGCCATTACACTTCAACCTCAGCCTTTCCGCATGGTCGACCACGTTGAGTTTTCGTCCCCCGAGCTCATTAACACCTTCATCGACGCTTGGAGAAAGACGGGAGGTCAGCGGCTGGGTTACATGTATGGACGGTACGCTGAGTACGAAGTTGTGCCTCTTGGTATCAAGGCTGTTGTCGAGGCTATTTACGAGCCACCTCAAGTTGATGAGATGGACGGAATCTCCTTGAGCGACTGGACAAATCAGAAGGATATCGACGAGGTCGCAAGACTTTGTGGTCTGCAGGAGATTGGTGTCATTTGGACCGACCTCCTGGATGCGGGTGCTGGTGATGGATCGGTCGTGTGCAAGCGTCACGCTGATTCTTACTTCCTGTCTTCCCAAGAAATCTGCTTCATCTCACGTTTACAGGCTCAGCACCCGAAGCCCACTAAATGGAGTGACAGCGGCAGATTTGGCTCCAACTTCGTTTCATGCATTATCTCGGGCAATGAGTCGGGAGAGATTTCCATTTCGTCGTACCAGGCGTCCAACGATGCCGTCGAGATGGTGCGCGCCGACATCATAGAGCCTTCGGCCGACCCCAACGTCATGCTCGTTCAAGAAGAGGAGGAGGACGACGGATCCGTCAGTCGTACAAGATACATCCCCGAGGTCTTTTACCGCAAAATCAACAAGTACGGAGCCAATGTCCAAGAGAACGCCAAACCTTCTTTCCCGGTTGAGTATCTCTTCGTGACACTGACCCACGGGTTCCCGGATGAGGCCAAGCCCATGTTTAGTCAGCTCGGTTTCCCGATCGAGAACCGTGAATACATGGGCGAAAGCCAAGAACACTCGGCGGCTGCCCGGATTCTCAAGTTCTCAGGAGGTCAAAAGCCAGCAGAGGGCGGCCTCGAGATGTCCAACTTCCATCTGCTCTGCTTCATCCATCAGATGGGCATTCTTTCAAAAGTTAGTTATCTTTGAGCATCCTTGAGCATTTGCTAACAACTGTCCAGGATGAGGAGTCGCTTCTTTGCCGAGTTGCGTCTCAGCACGATTTGGCTGACACATATCAATTGCGATCTACCGAGGGCTGGCAGACTTTGCAGGCCATCCTGCAATCGACTGGTGAGCGAATCCCCAAGCGCCCACGGCAGTCCGAGGGCCTTCCCAATTCCAATTCCGTGCATGCTGCTGCTTCTCCGCGACACTCTGGTACCACGGAAGAACCGCTGGCTAAAAGATTTGCTGCCTTCAGGCTGAACGAGCGCCAACCTCGAGGTTGAATATATATGTTTGGTCTGTGCATTTCCGTTATCGGATGCCAATAGCGCGTGAGCACACCTCGGTGCGTCAACACGGTGTTTCCGGAGTCTTTGGCGGCTATTGCCGAAGGGAAATGGTTTAGGTTGGTGCAGCTGGTCGTTTTGCCTGCCAAGTCGATTTGGCGGGCTCGGTGTTGGGATGCTAAGGTAGCAGCATTTTGGCGCGAAGAAGGCAGAAAGAAGCAAAAGGGAGGCGGTTGAGTAGCTCGCATCCACAGCTTTTCCGAAATAGAAGCCGTAGGCAAATGGAATCTTGCTTTGAAAGTAGACACGCAGCCCTTTCAAGCGCACTAGATCCAAGGTTCCCCATTATTCGCGCGCCAGCTGATCCATCATGTTTTCGAATGTCCAAGATGACGAGGACGACGGTGATCTAATGGCTGGACTCTGACATGGCGAAGGGGGATACTGACCAAGGCTGTGTGAGTTGATGAAACGAAGAACAAGTGTCGCAGTTCCCATACCTGTCTCATCCTTCGCCAGACGGCGCCTTGAAGTTGCCTCCCAGAGCATTTTATGACAGTCACGGGTGTCATGCACATGTGAGACTTTGTCAACTTCTTTATAGCGCCCCGAATACTCCAGGCTATCTACAAGCAACGCACAGAAACCCAGTATCAAGCGGTGTAAAGAAAGAAAAAAACACCAACGCGGAGTCATTTGAACAAAGTTTATGTGTACCCTAACAACAGGTTTATTTTTTCTTCGAATTCCTCCGATATCACTTACACCATCGCTCGTCGCCGATGAACTTTATAAAAGACCAGTAGATTTCCGGTTATCCATGAACTCCTTTTCTTTTTGGTGAAAATGAAACAGGCAGGGGGGGGGGGGGCACGAGAAGGTCTCCTTGGGTTTTTCTTCTCTGATTTTCCTTTAAGAGGCTGTATTTACAACGGCTTGCCGCCGATGAAGTCAGACCAGCGGCGGACTTCGGAGGGGATGCCCTCGTTGCGAGGCAGCTTCTCGCTCATGCACTGAGCGAAGAGCATGGCAGTCTAAAGATGTGTTAGTCTCTGAAGGGTTGAATCGAGGAATTGGAAATGAACTTACCTGGGGCTCCATGAACAGGGGAACGCCAAAATCAACGGCGTTGCGGCGCATGACATAGTCGACGTCCATGATGGTCTTGCCACGGGCCTGGGCCAGGTTGAAGACACCGCGGATGTCGTACTTCTGGAAGACCTCACGCAGGGCGCGCTTGTCCTCCTTGGGGAACTCAATGACCTCGACGGTGGCGTTGCCCTTGGCGTTCTTCTCGATGAATTCCTTGACCTCGTTGTCGGCGGCGTACAGCTTGTAGCCGAGGGGCTGGAGGTAGTTGACGACGGTGATGAGCCAGTTCTTGCTGAGCTCACCGCCGAAGAGCAGACCTTCGCCGGGCTCGGGCACGCGGAAGTTCATGGTGGACTGGAGGGAGGTCCAGTAGGCCTCGACGAGGTCCTTGCCGAAGCAAGCAATCTCACCGGTGGATGCCATCTCGACGCCGAGGAAAGGGTCGGCACCGGCCAGACGGGTCCACGAGAACTGGGGAACCTTGGTGGCGAGGTAGTCACGCTTCACGGCCATGGGGTCGTGAGGCTCGGGAACCTGCTCGCCGATGAGAGCCTTGGCAGCGATGTCAATGAAGTTGGTACCGAGAACCTTGCTGACGAAGGGGAAGGAACGAGAAGCGCGGAGGTTGCACTCGATAACCTTCAGTGCAGGCTCGCCGCCCTCGGCATTGTCGGCCTTGATGATCTGCATGTTGAAGGGACCGGTGATGCTCCAGGCCTTGGCGACCTTCTGGGCGATCTCCTTGCAGCGGTCCATCGTGGTCTGGTCCAGGTTGACAGGGGGCAGGACGAGGGTGGCATCTCCGGAGTGGACACCAGCCTGTTCAACGTGCTCACTGACGGCGTGAATGATGAGCTTGCCGTCCGAGGCGACTGCGTCGACATCGATCTCCTGAGCGCCTTCGATGAACTTGGTGATAACGACCGGGTGGTCGGGAGAGACGTTGGAGGCAGCCTCGAGCTTCTCCTTCAAGTCCTCCTTACTGCGGATGACAGTCATGGCGGCACCAGACAGAACGTAGCTGGGACGCACAAGAACGGGGTAGCCAACCTTGTCAGCGAAGTCCTCAGCCTCCTTGACAGAGGTGAGCTCGCTCCAAGCCGGCTGATCGACGCCGATACTGTCGAGGATTTCAGAGAACTTCTGTCGGTCCTCGGCCTTGTCAATGTCTCTGGGGTCGGTACCCAACACCTTGGCTCCGCCAGTCTCCTGCAGACGCCTGCTTGGACGATTAGTTTCTCTTACTCATTCGACCGTTGATAAGGTGGAAGAACTGACAATGCGACGTTCTGGGGAATCTGTCCACCAACAGAGACCACAACACCAGACGCGCTCTCGAGCTCGTAGATGTCCATCACACGCTCGTAGCTCAGCTCATCGAAATAGAGCTTGTCCGCCATGTCATAGTCGGTGCTCATGGTCTCTGGGTTTGTCAGGGTGGAAGTTAGCTGAGTGTTCGGGAGTTCAGGACGTTGTTTGGTGGACTTACATTGACAACAATTGTCTTCTTGCCGATCCTGCGGATAGCTTGAGTGGTGCCAGTAGCGCACCAATCGAACTCGACAGAAGAGCCAATACGGTATACACCGCTGCCCAAGACCATGATTCCTCTGTCCTCAAAGGTGACGTCGTGGGAGGAGGCGTTGTAGGTGGTGTACAAGTAGTTTGTGTCAGCGGGGAACTCGGCGGCGAGGGTATCGATCTTCTTGACCCAAGGGCGGATGCCGAAGGCAAGACGAGCCGCGCGAACCTCGTCCTCGGAGCTACCGACTGCGTTGGCGATCTGACGGTCGGAGAAACCGAGCTTCTTCGCCTTCATGATCTGGTCCTTCTTCAGAGCCTCGAGGCCGCCAGCCTGTTCCATCTCGCGGGTGCAGTCAACCAGGTTCTGCAGCTTGTACAGGAACCACTTATCGATCTTGGTCAGCTCGTGCACCCTCTCGACAGAGTAGTTCTCGTGAAGCATGGCCTGGCCAACTGCAAGCCAGCGGCGGTCGGTGGGGTTCTGAAGCTCGAAGTCGAGGTCCTCGAACTTATCACCCTGGAATCCCACGAATTTGGGGTCGACCTGGCGAATGGCCTTCTGGAAAGACTCCTCAAAGGTACGTCCAATGGCCATGACCTCGCCAACAGACTTCATGGCACTGCCAATGTCACGCTTGACGTGCTGAAACTTGGAAAGATCCCAGCGGGGAATCTTGGTGACAATGTAGTCGAGAGAGGGCTCGAAGTTGGCGGTTGTCGTCTTGGTGACGGCGTTGGGCAGCTCAGGGAGGGTGTGACCAAGACCGATCTTGGCAGCGGTGTAAGCAAGAGGGTATCCAGTAGCCTTAGAGGCAAGAGCAGAAGAACGAGAAAGACGAGCGTTGACCTCAATGACACGGTAGTCGAGCCCGTCAGGCTGGAGAGCGTACTGCACGTTGCACTCTCCCACGACACCAAGATGGCGAACAATCTTAATGGCAGCGGATCGTAGCATGTGGTACTCTTCATCGCTCAGCGTCTGACTGGGCGCGACGACAATACTGTCTCCGGTATGGATACCCAAGGGATCGAAGTTCTCCATGTTACAAACAGTGATGCAGTTATTGTTCGCGTCGCGAACGACCTCGTACTCGAGCTCCTTCCAGCCCTTCAGGGACTTCTCGACCAAGATCTGGGGGGACAGGGTGAGAGACCTGGCAGCCATGTTGCGGAGCTCCTCCTCGTTGTTCGCGAAACCGGAACCAAGACCGCCCAGGGCGTAGGCAGCACGAACAATGATAGGATAGCCGACCTTGTTGGCTGCGTCGAGAGCCTCCTCGACGGTTCCCACCGCAATTGACTTGGCAATTGGGATGTTGATCTCGTCCAAGGCGCGGGCGAACAAGTCACGATCCTCAGAGACCTCAAGAGTCCTGATGCTGGTGCCCAGAACTTTGACGCCGTACTTCTCCCAGAGGCCCTGACGCTGCATCTGAACACCAAGATTCAGGGCGGTCTGGCCACCAAAGGAGAGGAAGACTCCATCGGGCTTCTCTTTCTCGATAACGTACGAAACGTATTCCGGCGTAACGGGGAGGTAGTAGACCTCATCGGCGAGAGAGTGGTTGGTCTGAATGGTAGCGATATTGGGGTTAATGAGAACTGACTTCACGCCAGCCTCCTTGAGAGCCTTCAGGGCTTGCGCTCCTACAAGGGCTCTTATTAGTCTGAGTCTTCCTACGAGTTGTGACTCATTCTTGGCACTGGAGGGTCAAGAGTTGCTTCGCATACGAACCAGAGTAGTCGAACTCGCCGGCCTGGCCAATGGCAAGACCACCACTGCCAATAACCAGCACCTTCTTAACGTCAACGCCGATATGAGGCTTGATCACGCCGCTCTCGAGATAAGCCTTGGGGTTCGGCGCAGACTGAGCGCCGCTTGGACGAAGCGCACTTGAGGTAAAGAGGCGCTTCTGAAGCAGCTTCGCGCTGCTGTTCTGGAGTTGAGCTCTGGCAGTGACGTTGGCGGCGGCAAGGGTGAAGTTGCGGCCAGCCAGAGCTGTAGGAACTCGTCGACCATGTCGGAGAAGGGCCGGAGCCTGACCTGCCAAAGTATTTGACATGGCCGACGGCATTGTGAAAGTCTCAATTAACCAATGCGACAGTGACCGATGGGAAGAGAGAGAATCCTCAAGGTCAGAGCCAATTGAATGGTTTTTGGACCGAGAGAAGGAGAAAATATGGCTGCCACTTTGGAAGGTTTGTGGCTCTTCCCTCGAGCTTTGTTAAGGTTGTGGGGGAAGAATAATGACCGTACGGCGTAGTCAGGTCCCTCTTCAGCAAAAAGGCGGTCCGGGTCCGATGCCCCGATAAGATAAGGAAATTTTTCTCTAGGCGTTGTTGAACGGCCGATAGGGGGGCCCAACAACCGTCACAGGCGTTAACTGGGGTAATATTCACTCGCCGTTTCTCTGTCCAGGGACCCGTTTGCAGTCCGGGACCACTCGGCCGGCCGTTATCGCAGGCTCTTCGTCAATGTTGAGTCCCGTCACAGTCACCCCAGTGACAAACCGAGCCCCTCCTCTTCTCCCTCCTCGTCGCCCAGCCTCACTCAGATTGGCGAAAAATTCTGCCAGTGCAGAGGGGAACAGAGTTTTACGGGGTCTACAGTCGTCGAAACTTTCAGTGCAGCATGCAATTGGCGTCGTGGTTGCCCCTCATTTTGACAGGTTTGAGCTGTTTTGTTGCTCTAATAAATTTATAAGTCGTACCTTAGGGCGTGATAGTTTGCTAAAAATAATTAGGATTTAGGCTAAGTTATAGAGCTACTAGTTAGCTAAAAAAACAAATATTCTAATTCTTTTAAGGGACTATACCTTATTAGGCCTAAATTTTAGCTTATATAAGAGGTACCTATTCTAGCTAGATTTATATATTATCCCCCCCCTTATTTAATAGGTATTTCCCTTAATAAGGGTTAATTTTAAGCGTATAAATTATAAAAAAGCAGCTTTTTACTAATTAAGTATAGGAGTAAATTAGTAGCTAATTTAATAAATAATTAAGAAAGTTGCTACTAATATAAGCGCGCGCTACGATAGATTAATATATTAAAAGCGTTATTATTATTATAATAGTTAGTATTATTACTAAAGAGGACTTTTAAGCTAATAATAAGAGGGTTAATAGGCGTACTCTTCCTAGGAAGTATACTTATAATATCCGCTGCTAAGTTTGCTTGCTTAGCTCTAATGCTATCGCGCCTTATGGAGTCCCCTATAGGGGTATTAAGGTAAGCCTTCTTAAGGGCTATACTAATAATACGCTCTCTATATATAGCGGAGTAGTTAATAAAGGAGCGGGTTTTATTAATTATATTAAGGCTAAACTCTCTAGCGATCCCCTCTATATTATTTATATTAAAAGGCGTGCCTTACTTAGGCTTAGCGTATTTATATATAGGGTTTAGTACTAATATAGTTAAGGATTTATTATAGGTTATAGGGATAAGGATAAAGAAGAGGGAGAGGTATAAGGCCCTATTTATAGAGCTTCTTATACTTCTAGCTATAAGAACCTCTTAGGAAAGACCTCTTTAGTTAAGGAGTTACCTCTTATATAATAATATTTATAATACCTTACTAGAAAGTTAACCTTTTAAGTTAAGGAGTTATCTTATATAGTAGCTTTTATAATACCTTACTAGAAGGTTTAGCGAGAGCGTTACTATAAGAGCCTTAGTAGCCCGTTTAGCTCTAATATAATTAGCCCTAGTGCGGTATATATCTAACTTTATATAAGGGATTGCTTATAAGTAATAAGAATATATAGGGTTCCTATATTATTTTCCTTAACTAGTAAAGGGTATAGGTTAAAATACTTATATAATATTTCCCGAATTATACTTACGAACTAGGTGAATTTGTTATAGTCTTTTTGCGAAGGGGCTGCGGCGTAATTCCGAGCTTAATACTTATAATATATAGTATGACTTCCTATAGGTTATTATAGCTATTATAAGGGACTTCTTTAATAGTATTAATATTAAGTTTTAAGAGTTATTATAAGAATACCGAAGGTATATCTTAAAAATATCTATAATAATCTTATAAGGGTTATATAAACCTTAATAAATAACTATGGTATATATAGTTATATACCTATATAATATCTCTTTAATAATACTTTAATAACTATAAAATATAACATAATAACTATAAAAGTATTTCCTTTATAGAATAAATACTTTAAAAATCTATATAAATTCTAATAATAGTAATAACCTTATATATATATATATTTATAATCCTTAGCTTTATAGCTATAAATGTATAGAAATTGCGCACGGACTATATAGTGATCTAAGCGCGACTTCTGCTTAATAAGCTACTACTTTGTAGTTACGTTTTAGAATATCTTACCCCTTACTTCACGAGGGTAGGATTTATAACTTAGAAATAATATTAATAATATTAATGATTTTATATTAAATTATTCTCTAAAAATCTACTAAACAGTACTTCCTTATACTTAAATTTATTAGCTTTTATTACTATATTACTTAGCTTATTAATATCTATTATTTAGGCTATTTTAGTATCCCTATTACTACTTATATACCTATTCTTATAGGTTATAAGCCTAGCTTAAACCTTTTTAATAACCTTATGCTACTTTAGCCTCCTTAAAACTATAATAAATACCTCAAACCTATACTCTACCTTAAGGTTACTTATTTAGGGTATTCTTTTAATAAATATAGCCTTTATACTCCCTATATAGAGTTAGAGATACTAGTAGGACTAGTTTGCTAGCTTTGAGATTAATACCTTCTATATAAAGCTATTTAGAACCCTGAAATATTTAATTATATTACTATTAATACTACCTCGAAACGAGATAATATGTTAGCTAAGCTATTTAACCTTGCTTTAGCTAATTACTTATATAATTTATCCCTAAGCCTTTAAAGCTCTTAGTTTACTTATATCTATACTATATTACAATCGAGGCCTAATATAGGCTATATACTATTAGTTATCCCAACTATTAAAGGGTCTACTACTATTTAACTTAAAGACCCTAAAAGGGGAATAAAAGAGGAGGAATAATAACGAGTTGAACCTATAACCTCTAGGTTTAATAATAACGTTATATATAATAAAGCTATAGTTAATACTACTAAGCTATATAATATATAATATCACTTTTATCTTATTATGAAATCAATACTATATTAGAGCCTATATATTATACTCCTAAGGTTATTATAATATCTAATTTAAAAGTATAGCTTCCTAAGCTATCTAGATCTAATAACTATAAAGTCTAGTCTATACGTATTAAGGCCTTACTTATTAGTAAGGATATAACTATAGACTTATCTAAGCCTATAGATAATAATAATATAGATCCGAATAATAAGGCTCTTAGCTATATATAGCTATTTTATAATAATACGCCCCTAAGGGTTATAAAAAATAATATAATAGCTTATAAGGCTTAGAAATATCTTAAAGACCTATATAAGCCTATAGGGTTTACTAACGAGTTCCTAACTTATAAAGAGTTATTTAATACTACTTTAAGTAATTTTAACTTTATAGAAGAATATATAAATAAAATAAAGGAACTTATAGATAACCTAGTATATAATAAGCTTAAACTACCTAATTAAGTAGTTATAGTATATATATTAAATAGCCTAGACGAAGAGTATAATAGTTTTATAACTACTATTACTTAAGGTCTTAGGGCTAATAAGAATACTAGAAAGGGCTAGAACTAATAGGAACTAGAAAGATAATAAATAATATAGCTCTACTTATAAATAAGTAAGAATATTAAAAGTAAGCTTAAAAGATATATAGAATAATTTATAAATCTAATTAAAAGAGATTATCTAAATCGGGCGCGGATTTACTAAGAAAATACTAAAAAACGAGGTATAGGGTTATTAAGGTACTAATTATAATAATATCTATACTATCTTCTTATTTACTACGCTCCTCTCTTCTACGCTCTACTTTATAGTCTTCTTATAATAGGTCTATATACTAAAGGAGTTTTCTAAAAGTTATATAGCTAAGTCTATCTTATTCTATTCTAATTATCCCCTCGAGACTCTTTATAATATTATAAAAAAGAGTTTTAAAAAATAAATAAAACTATTTTATAGAAATAGTAAATAAATTCTATTTATAAATCTAATTTATTAATAACGTTTTCTTAGTAGGTAATCTTATTATTAAGAAAATCCCTTAGGTTTAACTATCTTCTACTATAAGTTATATCTTAATAATAGCTTTACTACCTCTTCCTCTTTATTATACTCCTTATCCTATTCTAATCCTTAGTATAGCTAAAACTACCTACCCTATTATACTAGGTATAAGAAGTTATAATAATACGCTCCCTTAGGTATATTCTACTCGATCTAATCCTACTAGTTAACCCTCTACTAGATATAGTTTATATAGCTATAGTTATACTTATTTAAAAGACTAAGCCTCTTAAGATATAATAATATATCTATAAGTATAGTTCTTAAGCGTTACTTAATAGTTATATTACGACTTAGCGTCTATAAGACTTATAACTAAAGCTAATATTTAAGGTATTTAAGCTTATTATTTAGTATTTTAAATAAAGCAGACCTAGATAATACTAATAATCTATAAATAGGTTAAGGAATATCTACTATAGGAGATAGTATAATATTATTATTATTTCTAAAATCTACTACGTTATTATATATAAGTAAAGGAGTAGGAGGGTATAAAGAGAAGAAAGGTACTTTCTTAAAGTCTTCTTAGCTTAATAGGGTATCTTATAGAGCTATACTACTATTAATAGTTAAGTTATAAAACTCTATAGTAATCGTAGATATATATTAAGTAACTAAGGGGATTTTAGAGTTAGAGAATAATATACTATTACCTAAGGTTATACTACTAAAATATAGAGATAGTAAACTT
Source organism: Colletotrichum ledebouriae (assembly GCA_036785755.1). Classification (NCBI taxonomy): domain Eukaryota; kingdom Fungi; phylum Ascomycota; class Sordariomycetes; order Glomerellales; family Glomerellaceae; genus Colletotrichum; species Colletotrichum ledebouriae. Next base: position 6,411 of record JAVHLU010000834.1, on the reverse strand, counting down.
TCTTAAATTAGAGCTCTAGCTTATTTAATATATTAGAGGCTATATATAAATCTATCCCTCTACTAAACTAAATTAACTATATAAATATTAATTAATAGGAGCTTTTGGAGTTATAAAGGGGCTCCTATCTTATAATACTATATATTAAGGTCCTATATAGCCTTAATAAAGCGCTAATTACTATTCTAGTCCTATATAGAGTTATAATAGAAGTAGTAGCTAGTTAACTAGTTTATAAAAATCGCAGCCTAGTAATAATTACTATAGTTTAGTAAAAAGAAAGCCCTAGTAATATCCTAGAGATTCTTTACCTCTACTCTTTTAAGCTCTATAGAAGCCTTATTAATTTCTTTTCTAAGTTACTAAGCTAGCTTATAGATTAGGGTATAGATACTATAAGGGTAGCCCTTAATTATAAATATAAAAAGGGCTATAACCTCTAAATTATCTAACTCCTCTTATCTTATTAGCTTCCCTTATATATTATAAAGGTCTAATAAATATTCTACCTAGGCTAAAGTTATAATAAATATCCCTCTTCTATACTAAGTTATTAAGTAATTTATAGATTCTTAGTTCTATTATATATACTATAGGACTATTAGTATAAGCTTATTTTTAAGTTATATAGTATTCCCTTTATATCTTATAATATTAAATCCTACTAAGGTATTAGTAGGGCTAAATATAATATCTCTTAGGGTAATAGGAGCTAAGTAGGGTAATATAAATAGTTTTATAGACCTAGGGTAGTTAAGATACTTTATAAAGTTAGCTAGTTACTATAAGTTATAATCCCTTTTCTACTTCTTATAGTTATTCCTTCTTTTTATATTCTAGATATTTAGTTCCTTTAATAATCCTTCCTCTCTATCTAACTCTTCTAGATTAATAAGAATTATTAGACTAATTTATAAATTAATATCTATAAGTACTATTAGGTTAATATTTATCTTATTTAGAGAGGAAACCTCTAGGTCTATAAATTAAGGGGTATATTTAGCTATTTAATATTTAATATCTTCTTAAGCTATCCTTTTCCTAATATCTTTATCTCTTAATTTAAAGTATTAATTATATAGAATTCTATCTACTTTTAGTTAAGTCTAGTATCCTTTAGGAGGTATTTTATTAATAAGAGCCTTTAATAAATAATTAATCTAAGCTTAATACCTTATCTTAATAGGCTACTTTAGAGATACTAGGCTCCTAATTTATATAAAAGACCTAAGCTAATTAATAAATTAAAGACTAGAAGCTTATAATAAAGGGTCTATATATTAAAGTTCTACTAGGTATAGTTATCTTATTAAAACTTCCTTAGCTTTATATCTTAGTAGAAAGCTCTTAGTAATAAATATTAGAGTCTATAGTTATCCTTTAGCTCCTCTCCTTAACTACTAATTATTATAAAACTAGTTTCTCCTATCTTATAAGTTAATTAATAAACCTATAATAACTACCTTAGTAGACTGAGGTGCTTATAAATAAATAAGGAGTATATTAGAGGACTCGGATTTAATTTAGGTAATTATAATATCCCTTATATCTCTATCTTTAAAATCGTCTTTTATACCTCTAATTATCTTATAATAGAGTAGTTAGCTAGGCTTAGTAAGCCTTATAATATAATAAGTAACTACTAAGATATCCTTAGTATATATTAGAGTTACTATTTTAAGTATACTAGTAGTATTAAATATACTAGCTATAACTTACTATAAGTATAAGGGGTAAATCGTCTCCTCTACTACTTCTAAGGTCTTATTCTAATATTTAACGAGGATATACTTTAATATTATATTAAAAGGGTCTATCTAACTAGGGATATTATCTATCCTAGGTAGAGGGTATATATTATATTTAATTAGCTAAAGCTAGTAACTAAGCTTATTAGAAGGTCTAAAGCCTAGGATATCTCTATTATTTTATCCCTATATCTAAAACCTACTTATACTTAGTTTATTAGATATAAGCTTTATTAAAAGTCTAATTTTAAGGATAAAAAGGTTTAAGGATCTTAACTCCTAGATCTATATATCTAATACTTTATTATTATAAAAGATAACTTTCCCTATTATAATATATTAAGAGAAAAGTTAATAAGGGGAAAGTATAAGTAATTTATAAATTAAAAAGCTAAATAGAAATAATATTTAAAAAAAAGGAGGAGCTATAATATAATAATTAATATTATATAGTTAGTAGATAAATTAAGCTTAAAAGTAAATAATATATATAAAGGGGAGAGAGAAACTAGAGGGCTTAAAAAGTAAGGAGTACGTTTTTATATTTACTAATTACTTTAATAATATAATAATTTATTAGTAGCTTATAGAAAGAATAATTAACTCTCTTCCCTTGCCCTCCCTAGCTTTAATAAAATAAAACGAACTTAGGATAAAAAACCTATAATAAATAAAATAATAAATTAGAGTAGTTATATATAGGAAAAGAATAAAAGAAATAATAATTAGTAGTAGCTATTAAAACGAGCGGCCTAGTTATAAATTAAATAAATATTCTCCTCTATCCTCTATTATTAACTTCTCCCCCTTATAATAACTACTTTTAGCTAGCTACTTTAATCTTTATTTAACCCCTTTATACTTTCTCTCTTATATCTATAAATTATATCTTCTTATTATAGCTAATTATAACTTCCTTATTTTAAGCGTTAAAAATACTAATTAACCTCGCCCTTATTATCTCTTATTTATAATAACCCTTTAGGTCTTTAGTCCTAATATCCCTATACTTAAAATAAAGAAAAATAATATACCTCTTTTTATTTAGTACTCTAATAACTAACTTTAGGTATTTTTTCCCTTCTTTTTAATATCCCTATACCCTCTAGCTAATAATTATAATTCTTAGGTAACTATAAGCCTTATTTAGCTTTAACTTAATATCCCTAGTAATAAATACTTAGAGGTAGCTTTTATACTATAGATATTCTCTAATAAGACTACTAAAGTAATAAAACTAGCTTTCTAAAAAGCTTATCTTAGTAAATAGGACTTTAAATAAATATTTAAGATAACTAAGGGGTCTAGAGAATTCTACTATTAAGTCTTTATTTATATCTCCACTACTTTCCTCGCTAGCTTATAGGAGATAAAGGTCTTTTAGTATATAGTAGCTATATATAGCTTATTTATTTAATCCTAAAGTAGTTATAACGTAGTACCCTATATTTACTATAAAGAGTAAGCCTATACTACTAAGAACCCTACGTTAGGTATTTATATTTATAAACTATACTTTAAGTATATCTCTATACTAAGCACTCCTTATATTAACTACTTTTTCTATAAAACTTAAGAGAGTTACTTATATAATAACCTTAGTATCTATAAGCGCTATAGGTATAGAATTAAGTATAATAATAAGGTAAGGAAGAGTAGAGAATTTAATAGTATTAAGGAGATCCTATAGTCCTGAATTCTAATAGATATTATAGTTATAGCTATAGCTAAGTTTAACTTCTCGCTCCTTTATAATAAATACTATTAATAAGCCTAGGAATACTATCCTAAAGCTAGGTTTATATACTCTTATTACCCTTTTATAATAGAGCTACTTCTAGAGTTTAACCTTATAGAAATTATAAACTACTTAGGGCTTTATATTATAAATTAAAATAGGAAAATTGGGTTTCTAGATATATTTATATAATATATAAGGGGGGTAAAAAGGAAAAAGAGAATAAAAAGCTAGTTAGGTTTTAATAAGAAATTAAAGCGAATATTATATAAATAGGTCTATAAAGCTAAAGTTAAAATATATCTAGGTATAAAAATTAATAAAATCCTTTTTATAAGTATCCTTCTCTTTCTCTTTAGTAGAAAGTAATCTAATATTAGTAATAATCTTTTCTAGGAAAAAGGAGGGGGGTAAGAAAAGTCTACTAATATCCTTGCTAGGGGCTAGTAATTATAATTTTAATACCCTCTCTCCCTTTCTCTTCTTCTCTCTTATCTTTAGGTTATTAATCTTATATTTATTTAATAAGGAGGGTAGCTTTAGTATTATTACTAGGAAGTTAAGGATCTTATATTTTCCTAGGCTTAATTACCCTATTATAACTACTAATAGATATTAAAGTTATCTAAGCTATTATTATATTAAATAGTAATAAGGGGCGTACTTTAAATAAATAGGGAGTTACTAATATTATTTCTTACCCTTATACCTAAAGTTTAGGAATATTATCCCTAGAATTTTAAACTTTTAAATTAAGAGATAAAAAGAAGAGAAAATTAGAATAAGTCTATAAATTATTAATTAAAATAAGTTATAATAAAAGAAACCTTATATATCCCTTAGATCTTCTATCTTAATATACTCCTTTTCTTTCTCTTTTATTATTTTAGGAATCTTAATAACTAGTTATTATCTAGCTTTTAAAGCTTTAATTATTTTCTCTAAATCCTTTAAATACTATTTTAATTATATTACTAAGTATAATAAATCCTCCTCTTCCTCTTAATTACTTTCCCTAGGTATTATAAGTTCCTTCTCCTCTTCCTTAGGTATATAATTATTATACTCTTTATTCCCTAGTATTAAGAAGACTTTTACTAGGTTTCTTTTTAAATTAGATCTATAAATATCTAAATTACTTAGTTCCTAATACCCTTTAGGAGCTTAAATAAATTTATAAAATCGATTTCTACTAAATATCTTTCTAATAACCTTATTACTTACTAATATTACTAATTAATATAATAGAGCTTTTAAAGCTTATAAAAAGATATAAAAAGGGCCTTGCTATTAGTAGTTAAGCTTTTTAATAGATAACTTATTAATAGAGCTCTTAGTATTAAATACTAGTACTAAATTACTTATCTCTAGCCTCTCCTTCCTTATAATCCTCTTATATTAATTATTATAATATTCTATAGTCTTCTTATATTAACTATTAATTATCTTTTTAGCTTATTTTCTATCCTTATTAAGTTATAAGAAAGCTTATGAATATATCTAAACCTGCTCTTCCTTTATTATTACTAAATCCTAATTAAAAACCCTCTAGGTTAGCATTAGGGTCTTAATAGGAGTTATAGGCTTAAACCTATATAATAGGTAAAAAGGGCTAAAGCTAGTTAAAGTATAAACGCTTAATTAGTCTATAAATAGGGTAATAAGAAGGTATAGCTAAGGGTTAATATCTCTCTATCCTCTAGTCTATATTAATAATATATAAGTAATTAGCTAATAACTAGTCTTAATTATACTATTAGCCCTTAGGTTATAAGTAGATATTACTTTCCTCCTTATATTATATTTCTTATTAAATTTAATAATAATATCCTTATTTTCTAGTCCTCTATTAATAATAAGTTTACTATATAGTTTATAGTAGTAGATAATCTCTTCCTAGATAAACTTAGTAATCTTAGCTAAAGTCGCTCTCTTAAGCTAGTAGGCTTTAGGCTATCCTATTAGTAGATCCCTTACCTTAACGAGGTATTACTTACTTACTCTCTATATATCTAATAATATCCTAGTAAAGGGTAGTCCCTTTAGAGAGCTATAGGTCCTTATATTATCTATATATTAAGCTCTCTTCTTTTAGTAATTAGAGTAACTTTTTAAGGATTTGCTAATCTCTATATATATACTAGCCTAGATATAGCAATTAGATAGTCTTCTAGCTATAGCTTACTTACCTTAGTAACTACTCTCTTTATAAGCTTTTATAATTAGTTTCTTCTACTACTTAGGATTATTAATAACTTATTATAGTATTAGCTTTTAATTCGTTAGTTTAGTAAAAAGTAAGTAGTTATAAATATAATAATCTAATACTCTAGTCTTAAAGCAATAATACCTTACTAGTTAAATTCCTAGAGGGTATCTCTATATTATTAAATAGTAAGTAATTTATTAAGAGTATATTAAATAGGTCTATAAATTATTAAGAAGTATATCTAGGATATTTATTATATTACTAATAACTTCTATATTTCCTACTAGGACCTCCTCTATATATTACTTATTACTATAATATTAAGCTTAATTAATAAAGGAACTAGCTTCTATATCTATAAGGAAGATCTATAAATCGATCTAAGAGTTAATCTCCCCCTTAGCTTCCTTATTAATAATATTAGAAGGTCCCCGGGGTTTTTATAATAAGCTATCCGCTATTATATTCTAAATACTATAGATATATTATATTTTAAAGTTAAATATTTAAATCTATATAATCTAGTAAATAATAAGGGCTCCTAGGAGGTTTATAGCTACTTTATTAAGTTATATAACTAATATCTAAATATCTATCTCTAGGATAAAGTATTATTTATATAAATAATTATATACCCTCTTTAAAGCCTTTAGAATACTATATAATTCCTTCTTCCTAGTATTATATAATAGCTCTAGTCCTAACTAAGTATTACT
>JAVHLU010000833.1:0-45089 GCA_036785755.1 Colletotrichum ledebouriae | reverse complement strand
ATAAACTAAATAACTAAATAAATATAAGAAAGGTCTAGTAACCTCGATCTTATTACTCTAAGCTATTATAGATCTATTTTAAGTCTTATTACTTAATATAGAAAGGTCTTCCTAATAACGCTCTTATTTTAGAAGAATTCGTAGCTTCTCTATATTAGTATCTCTTTAAAATTAGCACGTCGCTCTTAGTACTTAGGGCTATAATAATAAGGGGTTCGTTAGTCTCTAGTTACTAATCTAGTTAATCTTGCTATACTTATTAGCTTAGTAAGACTACTAATCTCTATATTAGTATTATATATAGCTATTTAAGATATATTAGCTATAACTTACTAGTTAAATAATAGCGGTTTTAATAATATATAAAGGGGTAAGGAAAGGGATATACTCGCTAGAACCTACTAATAGCATATAAAGAAAAAGGAGAAAGGGAGGATTTCAAGGTCTATATCGTTCCTACTTTAATTCTATAAGAAAGTATAGCTATTACTATTCCCTTAGAACTAAGGTAGGTTTATAAATATCTTCCTCTCTTTAAACTACGTTTTTTATTATTATTTGGATTATTATTATTCGTTACTTATAAATTTCTTAAGTTATTATCGCATTTAAAGTAGACTAATTATATATATATATATATTAATAGTAGGGATATATAGACGTAGCGAAGGCACCTAAGTCTCTAAGAAGCCTATAAAAGCTATTAAAAAGAGCAAAAGAATCCGCCTCTAAGTACTAATAGAAAAGGGCTAGAACTAATAGGAACTAGAAAGATAATAAATAATATAGCTCTACTTATAAATAGGTAAGAATATTAAGAGTAAGCTTAAAAGATATATAGAATAATTCGTAGATCTAATTAAAAGAGATTATCTAAATTAGGCGCGGATTTACTAAGAAAATACTAAAAAACGAGGTATAGGGTTATTAAAATACTAATAGTAATAATAATAATATTCTCTTTTCCTCTGCTACGCTCCTCTCCTCTACGCTCTACTCTATAGTCTCCCTATAATAGGTCCGTGCGCTAAGGGAGTTTTCTGAAAGTTGCGCAGCCAAGTCTATCATATCCTATCCTAATATTTATACTAGAATATAGAGATATTATTAAACTACTTATATTACTTATTAAGAAGAATATAACGTTCTAATAGGGAGATAATTAAGAATAAGCCTTCTTATAGCTTAAGTAGCTTTTTAATACCTAGCTAGAACTTTATTAATTTAATTTAGAAAATAAGATTATTATTAAAACTAATTATTTAGGATTTATACTAAGCGGGGTATTCTTATAAGTTAACTTAGAGAGTATTTAGTATCTTATAGTATTCTACTTATAGAAGCTCTTACTTATAGAGTATAACTAGTCTATTTATAATAAGGAGCTCCTAGTAGTCCTTTCTTACTTATATATATAGAGAGTAGAGCTATATAATATAACTACTTTTAAAATACTAACTAATTACTAGGGGTTTAAATACTTTACAAAGAAGTAGCGCCTTATAAAGCGCTAGAGCTAGTAAGTAGAGGAGCTATCCTAGTATAATTTTACTATTAAATACCGCCCTAATAAAGAAGTAATAGCCCCTAATACCCTCTCTTAGAGAGACTAAGACGCGCTATAAGGCTAGGATAATAAGTAGAGGTAGGGGAGGGTCTTATAGCTAATACTAAACTACGCTTACCCCTATAGGGACCTTATAGTTAGCCCCCTAGTAAGGAGAAGTTAGAAGGGTTATACTAATATCCTAGATATTATAGCCTTTAATAGTAACCCTAAACTATAAGCGCTATAGCTAGAAACTATAAAAAAGGATATAATATATAAAGCTATATATTATATAGTTACTTACTAGCTTTAGAGCTTCCTATTAGATATAAAGGCTAAGGTTTAAATTAGTAAGTATAATATTAATAATTAGGGGAGGCTAATATTTAGGGGGAGGCTATAGGTACTTAGCGGGGAGGATAATAATAACCTACTAGGGGAGCTTTATATAAAGATTATCTAATAGAGCTATAACTTAAATATAACTACTTACTTAGGCTATAATAATATACTAGAAATAGTAAGCTAGTAGTTCTATTAGCTAGGATAATTATAAATAGTATAGAGATTTATAAGGAACTATAATATCTATAGAGGGATATATATCTAGAGGTAAGCTAAGAGGAGCTTCCTAAAGCCCCTACTAGTACCTACTTAGTTATACTTAGTTATACTTAGACCTCTTAATAGACTTTATTATAAACTTACTACTTATAAAGGATAATACTAGCTAATACTTATAGGTTATAATAAATACGCTAGGTAAGTTAGTAATATTAGAGGAGATAGGTATTATAGAGGTAGAAGCTTATACTTACTAGTTCCTTACCTCTTACTTCTAGTTCTATAGGTTCCTATATAATATCGTTAGTAATTAAGATTCTAACTAAATAAGCTACTTCTAGGCTAAATTCTACTACCTCACTAGTATAAGGAGGCTATTAAGTACTATATACTACTTATAGACTAATAGTAATACTAAGAGGTAGAACTAGGAGATATAAGCTATCCTATAGGTATTTATAACATAGGTATAAGATAACTAGGGGTAGCTCCTACTTACTACCTAGCTAGTGCTCTATAATAGGGTTAGTAATATAACTAAGCTCTTGCTATTCTTCTTAGAAAATAGGTATTATACTAACCCTATACCTATAGTAAATAACGTAGTAAAGGAGCCCCCTCTAGAGATATAATAGCTACTTTCTTAGTAATAAAGCTATAAGAGGTAGTAGACTTTATCTAAGTAAATATTATAGCTACTTAATAATATAGCGAGGAGAATATAAACTAGTATAAGATACCTATAGAGGAGTACTAGGTAAGCGATAAGGTTTAGCTTTTAATAGCTAATTATAAGAACCCTAGGCCTAGTAAGAAGCTATTATAGTTATACTATAAGTATATTATAATTAGAGTCCTAAGCTTATATATAATAAAGTTAGATATACCTAGTAATATCTACTTAAGGCTCTATATAGACCTCCTCTAGAAGGTACTAGAGGACCCCTTATTTATATAAATAAGAACAGACCCCTAGTTACTACTAATTATAGCTAATAATAGCAAATTTAAGTAGCGCGTAGAGGAGATATATATAGCGTAATAGAAGGTAGTTAGGCGAGAGTAGAGGTATAAGGTCCTAGTTAAGTAGGAAGGGTATATAAAGCCTACCTAGGAGCTTATAGAGCCTATTATAGAGATTACTATAGTAAATAGGTATAAAGCCTTATATAAGCTAGTTATAAATAATAATAGCAACCTAGCTTATACCTAGGGGGGGACTAGCTAGGAGGGGGGATAGTATTATAAGCTATACCTAGGTTAAGCCTACCTAAGCTTCTACCTAGGTTTACTACCTTAAGGAGCTACCTAGGGCTTACCTAGGGCTTACTTAGTTATTCCCTATAAACTAACGAAATCTCTACTAGAGAGGAAAACTTCCCCTTTTCCTCTTTAGCTTAAATAAATAGTATTATAGCAACCTCTTATTAAATAAACTTGGGTCTAACCACTTATAACTAATAAGATAAGGTTATTATCTAATATTTATATTTTGCTATTTTTTAATAAGTTCGACCTTCAGGTATTAGTCTTCTAGAAGATTAATTAGTCCTTAGTTCTTCTAGATAGTAGGGTAATATAATATAACCTCTTTAAGGCGTTAAATAGCTTTAGCGTCTTAGTTATAGATATATATACCTTCCTTAGTAATAACTACTAGTAAGTTTTTAGGCTTAGTTATACTTATCTTACTATTTAGGTTAATATTCCCCTTATAGATATCTCTATAATTTAGCGTTATATTATCCTTTATTACGCTTTAGTTAGCGAGCGCTTCCTTACTATTTAGGTTAGAGATCTCTACTTATTTATTAACTAATAGTTCTAGTAGCTAAATAAGTATTATAAGCTTACGATCTAAAAGGTTAAAAATAGTATAATATGTTAGATCCTTATATAATAATGTTAAAAAAGCTATTTATAGTTAATTGTAAGTCTTTAGCTTAAGGTATTTATAAGACTTAAAGGGCGCTAGGGTTCTAAGTTTAATACCTCGTTTAATCTTTAATAAGTAAGGAGCGTTATTAATAATAGGAATAAATAGTAAATTACTTATATATATATATATATACACCCTTCGTGCTTTAGGCTAAATAGAAGGGACTCTATTTTACTAATAGTATATTAATTTAAATAGTAGAGCGATTATATAGCGCGATAGTTATATTTCTAGTAATATATATAATATAAACTTTTAAAAGGACTTTTAAATAGATCTAAGAGGGAATTTATGTATTATTATAAGGTACGATCTAGATATACGATTCTAAGTTTAGGACGTTAAGCCTATTAGGTATATTAAAGTCTTACCTTATAAGTAGACTAGTATCTAAATACGGGATAAGCTATATACTTATATAGAGCTTAGTAGTTATTATATAACTATTAGGTTATTATCCTTATATAAGAATTAAGAAGGTTACCTAGGTAATAGTCTTAAGGCTTCTAACGCCTTAGAGCTTAAATACCTTAAGTTCTCTTAAGAGGGTATAGAACTATTATAAGTAAGCTTTACTTATAACTAAGTAGTCTACGCTAGTATTAATATAGACTACGATTAGCAGTCTATTATAATAGCCTTATATAATAATCTTAGTATATATATAATAATATAAACGTATAACTATATATTACTATAGCTTAATAGGACTAATAAGCGTTATATTTAGCTAAGGGGATAGAAGGGTCTAATGCGAGAAAATACCCTTAAAGTTAGTATATAGCTTAGCGTTATAAAGGTATATTTTATTAGAGTAGATTCTAGGATCCTTAAGGAGCGAATTTTAAAATACGTTAATATTAAAAATAGGGTACTTATCCTTATATCTAGGGATATAACCTAGAGGGTATTTATAGTAATAAGCGGGTTAAGTAACTAGGTTAATATACTCGGGATTATCTTCCTATTGCTCCTAATCCTCCTTATTATTAGTACTAATAACTAAGTCTTCTTTATATAAATCTAAATCCTTACGAGCCTTAATATACTAGATATAGTTAAAGTCGCTCTTATTTAATAAAGTATATACTTCCTCTTCTACTTACTTATAACTAATTCCCTTCGCTATATTTATAGAAGGGTAACTAGGTAGTTAAGGGCGCTAAATACGTTAACTAGGCTATTTATATTAGTATTTAGGTCTTTACTATTAGTTAAACTGAATTTCCTTATAAGAGGAGCTTAATAAGGGTTTAGTAGTAATATTAAAAGCTTACTTTATAGGTCTTAATAGTAATAGACTAGATATAGTCTCCTTTAGGTTTATATAGTATAGGTAACGAGTAGTAATAGTATAGCTTATTTTTAAGGTCTCTTTTAGTAATAATTATATTATTATAGTTCCTATATAGGTCGTCTTAATAGATAGTTAAACTAATACTCGCTAGGATCCTTTAGTAACTATTTAATACTAGCTAGGGGCTATCTTCTATAAGCTTATAATAAACTTATTATAATTTATATTACTAATTAGCTAAGGAATACGAATAACTAGTTCTATATTTATCTGATTATATATAATAGTTAATACTTTAGATTCGCTCTCTTTAATATCCTTATAAAGTTAAGTAACCTTAGTTATCTAATATTAAATATTATATCAATTATATATATTATATAGAGTATATCTCTCCTTAGTTAAACGTGCTTTAGTAATTTCATAAGGTAAATAAAAATATTTAAGTAATAACTCTTTTTAATAATCTAATCTATAGTTAGGGTCCTTAAGTTCTGCTTTCTAATTAAATATTAGATTAATATAGTACTAATCCGAGGTATACCTTAATAAGGTTTAATATAGGTTAAGGGTAGCTTTAGCTAGGTTCCTATTATCCGACTTAATATAGCTATTAATAGTATTAATAAAACGATATATATTTTAATAGATAGTTTTTAACCTACTATTAATATATATATTATTAACTTTATTATTATATAGAGGCAGATTAAATAACTTAATTATATTAGTTTTAAAACGAGGAGTACTACGCCTAGGTTTTATAACTAATATACTAGCTATTACTTATACTACTCCTTCTTTATCTATAGAGAGAAGGAATATAAGAAAGTTATAGCTAACTAAGAACCTATTAGGGTTAGATAATAGTTTAATAATATCTCTTAGCCTAGCTAGTAGTTAAAGGTACTAATTACCTTAGCTATTACTATTATTATAGCTAGGGTTACCTCTTCTATTATTTTAGCCCTTAGGGTTATTATTATTACTTTTATTACTAGGATCTCTAGGTAGTATAAGTAGTAGTAATAGTAGAGGAGCGTCCTCTATATATTTAATATCCTAATTATATCCTTTACTTTTATTAAGGTTTAATAGTCTAGCTTCTAGTTCCTAGGCGCTTATTTTATTATATTACTTACCCTAGCTATAAATACTAGGGTAACTTTCTAAGTTACTTAGCTTAAGTATAAGAGAGCTACTTAGTTCTTTTCTTTAGGTTAGGAATAAAGCACTTAATATATCTTTACTTTTTTTAATTAATATATAGAATATATTTAGACTTAGCTCTAGTATTAATAAGGTAGTTATATCCTTTAATATAGGTTTAAGAGATAGGGGTTATAAACTATTTATAAAACTTTATTTAAACTTATAATATTCTTCTAGAGTTAATAGGAGTATTAAAAAAGCTTTAAGAATTATTATTATATTAAGTTTAAATATAGGTTTTAAGATATCTAGCTTATTTATAGCTTTAGCTCTTAAGGTCTTATAGCCTCCCCTCTTTTTATTCTTTTTTAAAAGGGAGCGTTAGGTCTAGAGTCTAGCCCTATTTAGTCTCTATCTTAATATATTAATTATAATAAGGGAGGTTAAAGCGATATTACTACCTAATAGTATTAGTAAATAGTTATAAGTTAGTTATCTATACCTATAGGACCTTATTTTAAATACGTTAAGTAGTCTTATATACTTCCCTATATAATAGTAACTTTTAAATATATCTATAGTAATTTACTAAATATTATTTAAAGTTCTTATAAGTAATAGCTATAATACTTATTTTTATAATTAACTTAAAAAGGGTATACTTAGTTTAGGTAAGTAGTATATAGAACTTATTAGGGTATTACTTAAGCGTTATTATAAAGTTTATAATAATTAAATAGTTAATAGGTTTTAGAAGGTTAGACTTAAGACCTTCTTTAACCTTATAATTAGAAAGCAGCTTATAAAGTATTATTATTAGAGAGGTTTATTATCTCTTTAGGATATTCCTTAGTTAAGGAAATCTTTAAGATTTAATATCTCTTAGGGATATCTCCTAGTTAAAAGAAATAATAAAAAGTTAATATCTCTTATTAATATTTCCTAGTTAAGGGAAAGGGGGAGTTTAGAAGCTTTTAATAATATATAATACTTATAAGTATTAATTACTAATATATTACTTTATATAAGCTTAATAGAGTTAGCTATTTATATAATTAAGTACTTTCCTTAATTATAAGGGATATCCTTAGTTATAAGGGGATATAGCTAACTATTAAGGTTATATTACTAATTAATATAGTCTATATAGTAGGTGAAAAATATAGGTAAAAATTCTATAAATCTAGAAGGTTTTCTCCTTAAAGGCGATAAGCCCTTTTATAAGGGTTAACGCGTTTAGGTACGTTTAACGCGTTGGGCGCCCTTGAGCGGGATAACCGCGCTAAGCGCGTTTAGTATTAGTAAGAGTAACTTTCTAACTTTTGCTTAAATAATTATAATTAATAATAAAGAGGTTAGAGAACTTCTATAATTTAATAATAGCGCTCTAAGCTAGGTTCTTATATCTCTCTATATAAAGATTTATAAATAAGCTTTTAATAAGCTACTAATATATAAGCTTATTTAGATTAAAAACCTTTAGGTCCTTATATAAGGGGGCATTATAATTAAGTAATATAATATAATAGCGTTAAAAGGCCTCAATATAAGGCTCTAGGAGTCTTCTAATATTAAGTATAAGTACTATTATAGCCTTATAACTATAACTAACTAGTTATATCTTATTTAATATATTAGTAATAAAATAGAGGGGGGGTATTAATTAAATTTGAGTTAGTTAGTTAGTATAAATTAATTAGCTTGGCGCTTAGTTAAATATTATACTTATATTTGTTAATTAATAGGGTTAGGGTAATAGTTAATTAAGATATTATACTTCTATCTCTAGAGAATAAATAGATAAATATAAAATAGTATTATAAATAGTAAATCGGTAAAGGTTAATATATTTAAATTATACTATATTAAGTAGATTCTATATTAAAAAAGGGAAAAGTCTAACTATAAGCTAGCATAGCCCTAGAAGGTTAAAGAGTTGCGTAGTAATTATATAGCTTAGCGGTCACGTGACCTGAAATTTAAATAGGCCTAACCTAGCGCTGTGATAAAACTTATAGCTAGTACTCTTTAAAGGTATTGCTACTAATCTCTAATATTATAAGTATCTATAAAAGTATAAATTTAGCTAATAAATAGTAGTTTATAATATAATAGTAATATTATAATTATAATATATAATCTCGCTTATTAATATACCTAGGAAATATTAGTACTTTATAGGTTACTATATATTATAGCAAAGGTAGCGTAACTAATAGATATACTAAGATCGGGCTAAATACTAAAACTATACTATTAAAATACTAGCTACCCCTATATAGGGCCCTTGGTTTTACTTTAGCCTAATACTATATACCTACCTAGGGTTTCTAAACGTTAGTATATAACTTCTAGCCTATAGCTCTTAGGATTAAGTACTATTAAGCTAAATATATGGAGTATATATTTCTTATAGAAAAATAAGTAAGGATAATATATTCTTAATATAGGGTTTCCTAACTTAATATCTAGAATTCTTCTCTAGGTAAACTTCTCTCTAATAGGCTATATAACAAGACCTCTAAATACTATACCTAGAACTGTTAGTATAGGACGGCGCTAAAGTTTAGAATCCCTGGGTAGGTATAGTAATACCTTCCAGTTGGGTAGCACTTGGTTCTCACCCTACCTACCTACCCACTTACACAGTGCGCACGGCGCCGAGATAATCCGACCCCAGCACCCAATCGGCGTTGAATAAGGCGTCTCCGATTCCCGATTTTCTAGAGGACAATGCGATAGATGAGCACCCGTAGACATCACCATAAACGTCGACCCTACTCAAGCTACTCGACCACGCCTATCGACGGGATAGTCTCCGGCCGAAACGATATCTACGACCCTAATTTGCCTAGAGAAGAACACCTCGTTGCTTTGCCGACTCGCGCCATGTCAAACCCGGTCACCACTGCGGCGCGCCAAGTGTTTCGCGAACTCCATGGTGTCGTTGTGAGCGCTGGACTAATGCAAAAGACGGTCAAGGTACGCGTGGGTGGCCAGCAATGGAACCAGAATGTCCAAAAGGTACTAGAACTTTTTTCATTGTCCTCCGCCTATATTGAATTGAAGCTGAACATTCAACCCTCAGATGTTCACAAAACCCAAGAACTACCTTGTACACGACCCGAACTCCTGCCTTAGGACAGGCGACGTCGTCTCCATTGTTCCAGGATGGAGGACTTCTCCTAACAAACGTCATGTTGTAAAGAGCATCATTGCACCCCACGGCACTCCTATTGAGGAGCGGACACCGATCCCGACGGCGGAGGAGCGAATGGCGGAACGCACGCAGAAGAGGGAAGCAAAAGTTGCAAGACGATCGGCAAGGAGGCATGAACTGGCCTCGGAAATGTCTCAGACGACCCCAGAACCCGAAGTCGATTGAGGGTTGAGATACGTCTGCTTCGCATCCGCGCAGCTGTTGCGCCGTGCTGTATAATAAAATAAACGACTGAACCATGACAGGATAAACTTGCGACGTACATCATGGTTACCAATGTACCTCCCAGAACTCCCAGAAATGCCGTCGGAAACGGGTGACAAGCTTGGATGGGTTTCTCGTGGATCGTTGTATATACCAATACTAGCGTAACATTTCCATACTTCCCAAACAGGCCTTGTCAACAGAAATCAAATGTTGTATGACACCAAAAAGCCTGCTTTTTGTCGTGGAAAGGAAATAGCTGCCAAAGGGTATCGTTTCACCTATTTCTGTCTGGTGGTAACTTAGCCCTTATCCGTGAACTACCCCAAGGTATTGGAGCTTTGAATTCATGGCCCGATTGTCACGGCCGCCCGATAGCCTATGCCTGCGTTCCCCTTTTTGCTGGAGGTCGCGGGTCACTAGTCAGACCCGTCATTTCAGCGCTTAGCCGCCTCGTTCTCCAAATTCCCTTGCCCAATCCTCGTACTCTTTCAACCCAGCCTTGCTAACACTGGGCCGAATTGTAGCCAAACTCGCTTCGAAATCTACGAGACCGATCGGCCGAATTTCATCCATGGTCATTGTCAGAAGGGCCTCTCCGAGGGAGCGAAGGGGGCCCATTGCTGCATCCTTAGCCAAAGCTGTGATGTCGGAGCCTGAAAACCCTAAAATAAGGGTTAGTACCAGTTTCTCAAATGCATCCCCGCTACGCTGATGCTCCCTTGGACTCACCGTCGGTAAGTTGGACAAGCTTCTCAATATCGAAGTCTGTGAGGCTATGCTTCTGCTGGCCTAGGAGGGTGCGTAGCTGCATCGAACGAGTTTCCGGCTCGGGGAGCGGTATGTATTGACGTCTTACAAACCTGCGGCGTGCAGCCTCGTCGATAGCCCATGGAAGATTAGTTGCCGCCAAAACAAGGACACGGTTGGGGTCGCCCCGATCCTTTTCTTTTTCATCGACAGCTCTCCCAGCCGCAGCGCGCTGCAGGTCGCTCCATTGGATAAGAAACTCGGTCTTGATCCGCCTTGTCGCTTCATGCTCCCCTGAACCAGATCGCTGAGACAGGAGAGAGTCAATTTCGTCGACGAATATTATGCTCGGAGCCAGTGCCTTTGCCAACAGAAACAGTGCGCGCACCAGCTTTTCCGACTCGCCAAGATATTTGCTTGTTAAGCTGCTGGCCGAAATCGAGAAAAAGGTTGATCGCGATTCTGTTGCCACAGCCCGAGCCAACATGGTTTTGCCAGTTCCAGGAGGACCAAATAATAACATACCTCTGGCCGGCTCGCGAAGTCCCATGAACAGGTCAGGGCGTAAGAAGGGGTAGACTACAGTTTCCCTTAAGGCGTTCTTGGCTATTTCGAGACCTGCCACATCGCTCCAGTGAACTTCGTCACCTTGCACCACGATCTCGTTGAGAATTTGTTTTGCGGCAGCCTCGTCTACTCCGACGGGCAGGTTTTTCAGTACGTTCGTCTTCTTAACCTTCCAAGCAGACTTGGCCAATGAATCCTGGTCATCGCCGTCATGAGATTCTTCTGACGGCGCCTCAGCGTCAACAACCAAGGCGTCTTCTTTCCGCTTGCCCTTGTGCCGCTTGTCTGTGGTATTATCGATCAAGTCATTGTCATCTGAGCAACTTGACGATGAGTTCCTCCTCGACCGCCGGACGTCTCGACGAGAACTGACTGCCTTATCCTGCTCAGAACCACATGCAATATTCCGGCCGGATGGTCCATTAGCTTCTGAAACGGGCTTCCGCTGGATCTTCAGGGCACCTGATGAGCTTTTCCGTGGCGCGGTTAAGTCATCAGCATCTGAAGAGGCAGTCCGGTGGTGGGAGGGTATCTTGGATCGTGAAACAGAGGACGGATGGTCTTTCATCCGCCACGGTCGAGGTGTCTTTTGCTCAGCAGGAGAAGCGTCCTGGAGTGAAAGGGCGTTTAAAGCGCTCGATGCTGCACTGAGAGACAGGGCAGATGGCCGCATCTGAGAGAGGTCATCGGAGTTTCGTCCGCTGTTTCCACCATCTGGCGACTGTGAAGCCTTTCGTGGCGCGATAAGCCTTCGCGTGTGAACATCCCACTGAGTGGCCGAGGAACTGAGAGGCTTGCGAGGTGATTCGAGAGGCGTAGAGAGGGGGGATGCAAAAGATGAAGACTCGCCCATTATTGGGGATGACCTGGCCAAACGCTCTTTGGTACCCCCTATGGCACTCCAAGCAAGTGTAGCAGCCTTGCTAGCCCCAGGGCCGTCTACTTTCGATAATTTACGTGTGGATCTTGGCGTTTTCTCTCCGGCTTTGCTGGATCGAAGGGTGGTTCTCATAGTGTATTTCTCAGGACTTGGAGACCGCATGGTCTCCTTCATGGCGGAAACGTTGGGCGAGCACGAAGGACCAACGAATGGAGAGGTATTGGCAGGACTTGGGCTTCCGCCAACAGCGGCATGTTCTGAAGATGTTCTGGGGTTCATAGAGGGTCGCTTGGGCAAGGCGGGTCGCGAGAGTTCCGGATACTTTATAGCTGGAATGGTGCCCTGGCCGATCCAGCCTCGTTCTGGCGTCAATGTCGCGGGATCGGGCGAAGTCGCTGTCGGTGGGGTAGAAGAAATCGCATTCGAGTTTCGAGCGGTCATGGCGTCCTGTCGGGATATCCGCAAAGCCTCGAGCAGGTCAATGCGCTCCTTACACTGCAGTTCGAGCTGGCGTAGTGAGTCTATCAAGGCCTCTTCTGTCTCGGATCTAGCTGCGTAGTTGGGCAGCAACTTGGTAACGTGCTGGTCGTATATTTGCTCGAGTGCGGTCTTCCAGCATCGCATTGCCTCGGTCTCATCGCCCTGAGGATCGCCTCGTTAGCAAGCAATCAACTGACGAGTGTGGACCAAGCCGCGGCCGCCCGGCGAGAGTATCATTACCTGGCTTTCATAGTAAACGGCCGTGGAACATTTTAGATAGCTGTCGTCGTACGTCTTCTGGAGTATGGCGAGGGCCCGAGAGCGTGACATGGTGCTGGTGGAGAGGGCGGCCAGACCATAGTCGTGAGCGTGTCTTCTCTGTCGCTTATTTCGTGATGCCGAAGCTGTCGGATATTCCTGCGAGGGTAGGTCGTCGTCACACTGAAGGTGACGAACGGAGAGTGCCCAGAGGCAGGGTCAAGATAGGTAGGACGATAAACCTTGGTTTTTGATGGAAATGGAAATGCGGGAGTAGGATCCATGTGAAATGATAGCGGTGACGTCGCTACAGGCTCGGCTAGACTGGCCAGGTGGGGGAGCAACACAGCAGCAACCAGCCCTACGGCACCCGCATGAAGGCGCATACGGCAGGTACTTAAGCACTTGATGACTAGCATCGTGTTGACCAGACAAGGTTCTACCTACCTAGTATTGCATGGGTAGGCATTAAACATCACATGTATGGTTCCGCTAGCAGATTTCGAAGGGCTAGTTGTTCGTCATTTTGTTCGATTCCGTTATCCTCTGTGTAATTTTTTCTCCCGAGTTAGAAGCTCGATCGAATGTTTATCGCAAGGTGTCGTGGCATGGTATAGATCTGGGTTTACTTCAGTACCTAAGTTAAAGTAGGTACGCGCTGACTCTGGCCCGCTGAACCTATCCCCTTTCACCAATCCTCAACCGGGTAAAGCGAATCAATTCGATCATCTGCAAACAGCAAGTCTTTCACTTAATACGGGCTAACCACAAAGACTCAGTTCAAGCACACAAAAGCCGTGAAGCCTTCACATAATCAGTGGAGGAAAGGTCTGTCTGCATTGAGATTCTATGACAGAAGAACCCGAATCTCTCCCGTTGTCCTCGGGAATAATGCACGAAGCGATTGAGGCTCGCCAGCTTCGTCAGGTTCCCTCTCTCCGTCAGCTTTCTCGTCCGCTAAGAGCAGCATCTGCTCAATATGCTCGAACTTGTCACAGAACTTCGTGGCGGCCTTCTCTGTGAGCTCCCGTGCAAGACTGGAATCCTGAATGTGCTTCAGATTTTCCATGGCATCCATAAGCGCCGATGGTAGGAAGTCATCAAGGATCTGGCTTGCTCGACTCAAAGCTTCGGGCTGCAGAGCGTCCAGCGAGGACACTCTCTCGACGATGCCAGATTCCGTTGTGAGATTATTCAAGGCGTCAAGCATTTGCCCGAGTCCTGAACCCTGGCAAAAGAATTGGTACTGTCCCTCGGTGAGTTTCAAACACTCTTCCGCCACCCTCTCTTGTAGCTGCGTCGTTCTCCTCTGGACAAATTCAAAGGGCTCCAACGTATGCTTCGCTGCCAGCAAGCAGTTTGTTAGGAAAATGGCGTCCGCGGGTGGGCCAACGCCCTTAGCCATATTCTCGCAACCGGACAGAAAAGGCTCAAAGGCCTCCGCGAGAATGGGTTGGAAATCAGTCTCCCGGTCCGAAGACGCCGACAGCGAGATCTCGTATGTTTTCATGACGGCAGTCAATTGCTTCAGCGCGTCAAGTAAGAACTCTGGCGGCCCAAGGTCAGATGGCGTCTGTTGGAAATCGCCCTGCAGCGTAGTAATGTGGTCTCTCACTAGCGACCGGAACTGCCTCAATGCTCCAGCTTCGAGGCCAGACATGAGATCCAACAACCCACACTGACTACCCAATAGCTTCGCGAAGGTGAAACGATAGAAACCCAGAATGTTTGCGAGCTTATAAGCCAGAATAGTCTCTTCGTTGGACTGGATGACCTGTTCAACCCTCTGTCGCAATATTCTGGCTGCGCCAGATATTTCTCGGTCGACCAGATCGTTGAGAGCCTTGAGTGCATCAAAATCGCCGGCTGGTCCCCCCTCGCCCTCCTCAAGAAGCTGCCACAACTCGTTGGCCCGCCCTGACCGGAGACCCTTGGCAATCTCGTCTCCTTCCGATACGAATAGAACCTCCAACGCCTCGCGCTCACTTACGGTCGCTGAGTGTATCCATGCAAGCATATCACCCACGTAGCGAAGTGGGTCATGGGCTGCCATCTCAATGGGCTTGATAGAGTGATCTTCTGTGCCTGAACTTGTCGTGCCTGTCAAGGCCATGTTGAAAGCATCGGAGAGTATACGCTCTCTTGCCTCGGCAAAGAAATCCAGGCAATTCTGGAAGAGTGACGGCCTTTCTGCCAAGACGCGAATGGCGTGGCGAATGGATGAGTTCATCTGAGGGTTTTCCAGGTTGAGTGTCTTGAACTCACGCTGAACCCACTTGTACAGCTTCTGGAATGCGAGGTTAATGTTCTTAGATGTCTGTTCCATTATTTCCAGACCGAGGGACTGGTTCTCAAACCCGAGTAGAATTTCGCAGTCCTTGCTCACGCGGTTTGCCTTGGCGAGAGCGGCGAAGAAATTGTTATCAACGGGCTCAGCAGTTGAGGTGAGGGCCGTAATCTCGTCATCGGAGAAGATGAAGTGGCTACGCAGCGCGTTGAGCAACTGCTGTTT
This sequence comes from Colletotrichum ledebouriae, assembly GCA_036785755.1. Classification (NCBI taxonomy): domain Eukaryota; kingdom Fungi; phylum Ascomycota; class Sordariomycetes; order Glomerellales; family Glomerellaceae; genus Colletotrichum; species Colletotrichum ledebouriae. Next base: position 29,717 of record JAVHLU010000833.1, on the reverse strand, counting down.
CGACTCGACCTCAGCACGCTGCCTGATCAATGAAGAGGCCTCCTCCAAGATGGGACCTGTGTCCTGGTGTGCTGCGGTGATGCGACTCCTGGCATCTTGGTAGTTGTTGTTCAGCTTATGCATTGTAGCACCAATGCGGCGAAGTTGCTGGCCAGATTGTTAGAGAGGATGACTATGCGGATTGTGCTGGGACATCGAAACTTACGTCTGCCACTCGGCCGAAATGAGATACGATCTCGCCATTGCTGTCAATCACCTCCCTTTGGAGGTCCAGGCGCAGCTGACGACGGGTTTCGGGGATATTCTTTAGACCCCTGCCGTCGAGAAGTTGCAAAGCATCTCGAAACTCAGAATCTGCATATGACGTCGAAAGGACTGTTGAGACTTTGGAAGCTAGCGGATTCTGGTTCTTCAGGGAAGTAGGCGTTGCTGGCGACTGGGGCAAACCAGCACCTGAACTGGACACATCTCTGATGGGCAATGGTCTCCGTGAGTCGGGCCCTTTGGCGGATGCCATGCTGAAAAGGGAAGAGATAATCGCGAGACAAGTTTAGTCGGGGTCTCGTTCATGCTCTTCAAAAAGAGATGAAGGCTACTTCGATCGGAGTGGTTATAGGTATCATGAAAACGCAGCATGCTGCAATGATGGCAGGCCTGTAAGTGAATGGGGCTTTCTAATACCCCTGTCTAACTCAGGCACTGATGAAATACCTTGCGATGAGATACTTCGTGTGATGGGTAAGTAAAAATCCCTAGGAAGGTATTATGGAGACAAGTGGCCTACTAAGCTGCTTTCACTGGCTAGTTTTTCGCTTGTGAGCGATGTACTGGCCTTGCGAGTTCAAGCCACAGATACTCGTCAGGGATGTTTTACTTTGGCCTGCTACCGCAGTAACACTGTGTGGAGAGCTCATGGGTAGGTGCCCGCCTCTAGACCTGAGGCAGACGCCGACTGTACTGAAGTACCTCACCTGGAAGTAGGTGCCTAGGTAACCCTAACAGATGAGGCACCTGGCGTAAGAGATATTCCGTCTGTAAGAGGAAGGCGGCCAAAAGTAATTGCGGCATTACTTCAACTCACCGCCTCACCCCTCATACCAAAGCAGTCGACAATCGGTATCAGTGAGGTGCGTTGTTCTGGCACCTACCTTACGTGACGTGCTCATGCTGCCTTTTGGTATCTACCGTACCTGGTGGGACGCACCCATCATGCGCCCAGGCACATCTGATAGCGTACCTAACCTGGCCGGCGCTCATCAACGACTTGCCTCAGTATATCTCCTCAAATCGTTACCTACCTACCTTAGTATAGGTACCGTACCTAGTATTCTATGATTCTTCGCCAGCTCTGGCAGTGAGTGTCATCAGCGCATGCCACATTACCTTAACCCCCAAAAAGCACGGTAAGCGTCCGAGTCTCAAACACTTAGCTGAGGTGATAGACTCCGCACAAGCTTGCAGGTTCTTACCTGAACACAGATCGTATTCTATCCCCTCAGTCACCTGCACTTGCAGAGACAGCCCGCATGACCTCTTCTTACTCGTCAAATGATGGACGCCTCCTGCTGTTCATCGGCTTGCCTCCCTCATACCGTCTAGAACCTTAAGCTGACTTCTTCTATTCGCTGTAGCACTACACGTACTGTTTTCCCGAACTGGGTCCTCCTTTGTGCACGAGCCGCTCCTCGACCCTCTCCGAACATGCGCCAGACGATATGAATGAAGATTCAACCTCGACAACAGCAACAAAGACACTCAACACACAACTGCTCGTCTTGCTTGTGCCATGGCATCCAACATATTTTCTCGGCTGGCCCCGCCAGCAAGAGGCTCTAGATCCTTCTACGAGGAGTTGAGGGCGGGACGCGACGAGGATGTGGATATTGAAGAACAGGCTGGACTTGATGTTGACGAAGAGAACTTAAAAGAGCAATTCCAAGAATACGATTTGGACCACGCTCAAGGACTGGCGGTAGACGACAGTCGCGCCACTCTTGACAGCAATGCCAACCTTCTCAAAAGCCCGCCACAGATCGCTGGACGGAGCGCCAAACGTAGGGGAGGCAGACGCGATCCTGCTCCTGTTTGGCTTGGTCAGGAAGATGATGGCGACAACGATGTCCCTGCCTCTCTCCTCGTAGAGCCGCATCAGATGGAAGCAGATGCAAAAGGAATGGGCCGTGGAAATCAACCTGTTGCTGCATCGAGACAATCTGCTATCCCCGGTCCATCGAATCGACGAGCGCATTCTCAGTGGGAAGCCACTCAAGTCCAACAGCGTCTGCACCCAGGCGATAACATAAAACCGATCAGAGCACAACCTAAGCGACTTGCACGAGGTCTTGCATCAGGCTCTGAGAAAGAGAAGGCGCTGTGGAGATGGGTAAACGTTTCGAATGTTGACTTCTTCATTCAAGACGTCTACTCGTACTACCAAGGCAGCGGCTTTTGGTGCATTATCTGCGGCCGCGGACTACATCTCCTGTAAGCGACTGCTATCGCCGCTTCAATAATTTGCGACCACTGACTTCTACTCAGAGAATCAGCATTCTTTGCAGTGTTTCTCACGTTTATGACGCAGTGCATTGACTATAAGCTCCTCTCCGATAGAAGTAAGAAGTCTATGGGAGAGGTGGTGATTTCTCAGTGCACCAGGAAGATGTCATTCGTGTGGAATCTCGGTCTGTGGCTATACGTCTTTTTCTTCATTTGGAAAGCCGTGTACTACGCTCTTGATCTCCGACGACTGCGTAACATGCGCAACTTTTACACGTACCTCCTTGAAATACCCGAGGAAGATATGCAAACAGTCTCGTGGCAGGATATCGTTTCTCGGGTAATGGCTCTACGAGACGCGAATCCCAAGACTGCCATCAACATCACCCCGTCGCAGCGGCGATGGATGCGCAATCAGTCCAAAGAGCGGCTTGATGCCCACGATATTGCCAACCGTCTTATGCGAAGAGAGAACTACCTGATAGCCATGATGAATAAGGATATCCTCGACCTGTCCCTGCCGATTCCGTTCATGGGGAAGCACCAGTTTTTCTCAAGAAGTCTCGAGTGGAACCTTCATTTCAGCATCTTGAGTTTCGTCTTCGATGAGAGCAATCAAGTCAGGCAGGAGTTTCTGAAATCGGACCGCCGTGGTCTGCTCAGTGCTATGTTGAAGACGCGGCTAATATTTGCCGGCGTCGTCAACCTCTTAATAGGGCCGTTTGTGGTTGCGTATCTCATTATTGTGCACGCTACGACGTACTACAACGTAAGCTTTTCCTCACACGCTTCAACCCGCGCATTCGCTAATAGGAATCACATGTAGGAGTATCAAAAGGACCCCCAGACTTTTAGCCACAGAAGATACACGCCACTTGCTGAATGGAAGTTCCGCGAGTTCAACGAACTCCCGCACTTCTTCCAGGAGCGGTTAAACATGTCATATCCCGCTGCTCACACGTATATCGAGCAATTCCCCAAGAAGTTAATAGAGCAGTTTGCACATGCTGTCACTTTTATCGCCGGGTCCATTACCACTGTCTTGGCCATCGCGTCTTTTTTGGAGCCTGAGCATTTCTTGGGCTTTGAGCTCCTTTTCGGCAAGTCGGCACTCTTTTATATTGGAGTCTTCGGTGCCACTTGGGCGGCTGCCAGAGGCATGATCTCGGAAGAGACGAAGGTCTTCGATCCAGAGTATGCTTTACGCAACGTCATCAGTCACATACATTTTTTCCCATCCCACTGGCAGAACCGTCTACATACGGCAGAGGTTAAGAGAGAATTCTCGGAACTATACAAGCTCAAAATACTCATCCTGGTCGAGGAAATTGTCGGTATTCTCACAGCATCGCTTGTCCTCATTTTGTCAGCACCCAAGTGCAGCGACCAAATTATCGACTTTTTCAGGGAGTTCACAATTCACGTGGATGGGGTTGGCTATGTGTGCTCGTTCGCCATGTTCGACTTCAAGACAGGTGCAGGGAAGACCAAACAAAAGGCGAGCGGCACTGATCTTCGCGAGGACTACTATTCGACAAAACATGGCAAGATGGCGGCGTCTTATTATGGTTTCTTGGACAATTACGTCATCAACCCGAAAACGGGCATTCCAGGCCATATCCCGCCCGGGAGCAGACACCCATTCCATCCACCGCCTGCTTTCCCTGGGCTTCAGTCACCCACGCTTGCAGCTGATATGCAGGGCTCCAGGGCAGGCCGGTATGATTTGGCTAGAAGCCGGAATCCCGGAGGCGGTAACGGACATGCGGCTCGGACGCCACGGTTTGGGCCTTCAATGACGGCCCCAAGCCCCATGGCATCAATGCTGCTCGACCCGCATCACCAACCAGCGGCAGGATTCGCAGCTCGAAGCACACATTGGAGCCGAGGAAACCGGGGTGGGTACCAGGGAGAAGGCATCATCGAAGAGTCCACAGAAGCCAATCTCGGAACAGAGGGGCGTCTAGAGTCACAAGGAGCGTTCGAAGATGAGCCATTCGAGGGACCGGGTTCTCTGGGAGAGTCGGTTTGGGAGACATCGCCGCCGAAAGGGTTGAGCCGAGAAAACAGCACGATGACGGACGCAGAAGGCCAAGATGCGGGTGTCTTAGGATTGATTTATCAGTTTCAGCAGGCCAATAATCGGCCGGGTGGAACTCTATGAAGGCGGGTCAAGCATATGATGTCGTTCCTGCACTGGCGAGGCGTTTTGATTTACGGATCTTTGGTATAATAGTCCAGTATTGAGAGGAATATGGCGACGTATCAGGCGCGGTTGGTTCACAAGACATTCCTGCGAGCGAGAGCGAAGAATAGGTTATAACACGGTTAGATTGTCTTGAAGAGGGAGGCGGGAGGGTTCTGGGTCACAAACACCGGGGTGATTGAGAATGCTCGGCGCGTGGTGCTAGATAGTTTAGACACTCGAATAGTCAGGTACCGGACGACAAATGCATTTGCATTGGCGTATCATATATGCCCTCAACGTGTTTTATTGTGCCGTGGCCAAAACGAGTGGGTGAGGATTCCGTGGGTAGCAAGCGAAACGCGGCAAGTCCAACATAAGCCGGGCGGACCGAGTCTAGACGCAGATTTGCGGACAAGCGGCGCGGATTATGCGGCGTTGTCGTCTAAGAAGGTCGAGGCGGACCGAAGATGATACGTTCGTATCTCCGAGGAACCCGACATTGGGCTTGCGCATCTCCGGTAGTCGCTGTACGCCGTGCGTCTGCGAGGATAAAATACAGGAGAAGCGGAATGCAAATAAAACGTCCATATAGTAGGCGATGGTTATTATAACTACAAGCTGTTCAATCGTATGGTATAGAGTATAAAAAGTCTAGTATATTAAAATATAACTATTTAAAGCCTCTATACATAGATACTGATAGAATTTATATTTAAAACTAGCTAATATAGATATTACTTAATTTAGCTAAACATATTACTACTTTATACATATTTCTATCTTATTATATATATTAAGAGATTAACATAGAATATTTACTTAGTTTTAAAATAATATAATATAGTATAAATGCTTAAATTTTCTAACTAACTTTAAACTATTTAAATCTAGTGTATTTAAAGTTATATAATAGTCTACTTAAAAATATACTTTAATATATATATTTATATATAAATGTATATTATTAGTTTATAATAATCTGATATTGAAATACCTTTTTAACTTTTTAATTTAATTCCTCTTGAAGTTATGATAGGTTAGAAATAAAATAATTATAGTAATAATATATAGGTCACTTGGTTCAATAAATTGTAAGCTTTTTTATTTTAAGCTTGATGATAATACTATTGATAGTAATTGTTTTGAATATTATTTTCTAGAGTTATTAAAGACAAAACTTTGAAAATTAAATAACGTAGTTAATAAGCAAATAGGTTAGATAAGCGAGTAGGCTACTCCCTTATCGCACCTTAAAAGAGGTTTTTTTTCAAATATCTATATCTTTTTAAGAGCCTCTAGCCACTATATAGTGATTTTACCTACTTAAGTATAATAGACCTTCTAACTCTATTATCACGGCGCTAAGTTAGACCTCCCTGAATTTCGGGTTACGTGACTTGCGAGTTACGTGACTTATGAGTCACGTGATTACTAAGCGACTCTTTAGCCTTCTAAGGCTACGCTAGCCTATAGTTAGACTTTCTCCTTCTCTAATATAGAATCTACTTAATATAGCGTAATTAAAGTATATTAACCTTTACTTATTCGCTATTTATAATATTATTCTACGTTTATCTATCTATTCTCTAGAGATAGAAGTATAATATCTTAACTTACTACTACTCTAACCCTATTAATTAACTAATATAAGTATAGTACCTAACTAAGCGCTAAGCTAACTAATCTATACTAACTAACCGACTTAAAACTAATTAATACCCCCCCCTCTACTTTATTATTAATATACTAAACGAGTTATAACTAGCTAGCTATAGTTATAAAGCTATAACCGCGCTTACGCTTAATACTAGAAAGCTCCTAGAGCCTTATATTAAAACCCTTTAACGCTACTATACTACGCTACCTAACTATAATACTCCCCTATATAAGGACCTAAAGGTTTTTAACCCGAATAAACCTATATATAAGCAGCTTATTAAAAGCCTATTTATAGACCTTAATATAGAGGGATATAAGAGCTTAGCCTAGAGCGCTATTACTAAGCTATAAAAGTTCCCTAACCTCCTTATTATTAATTATAATTACCTAGGTAAGAGCTAGAAGATTACCCTTACCCTTAATAATATAATATAGCTATTTTAAAATAACCCCGATTTAACCCTTACTTAGATTTAAAACTAGCTTATAAAAAGAGCTACTTAAGGTACTAAGTCTTAAGCCTTATATACTAGATATATTACTATTAGTAATAACCTTTATATGCTATATAATATAGCTCTACGCCTAGAATATAAAAATTAAAAGCTCTGGGAGCGCTTAGAGGATACCTACGCTATTATTAATAATACTAAGTAATCCGCTATACTTAAGCGTTACTAAGAGGAGCGTAATTAGGCCCGATATAATACTATTACTATTATAAAGGAGCGTAATAAGGTAAGGGATACTAATAAAGCCCTACTTTAGCGTTTTAAATATAATATAACTACTATACCCCCCCCCTATAAGCCCTCCCTCTAGTAATTATAGCGCTATGCTTTAGGTAATCCCTAACTAAATAATATATCTTAAGAGTTAGGTCTGCTCTAGCTCGCTTATATTAACTACTAGCTATAGTAATACCTGCCCTACTAAGATACCTAAAGTCCCTATCTTTATAGGTACTAAGGGTACTAATCCTAAGTACCTAAAGTTTAATACCTAGCTTTTTTATATTAAGATATACTTTAATAGTAAGGAGTATTATAATAAATCCTAATACTTTAAGTATATACTCTTACGCCTTAGAGGAACTACTTATAATATTCTATCCCCTCTCTTCTTAAGTAACTTATTTTAAATTACTATAGTAGAATAGCTTATTAAAGAACTAAAGAGTATCTTTATAAACTTAGTTTAATATAACGAGGCCTAGATAAAGCTTAATACCCTTACTATCTTATTTAAGGATATTTAAATTAAGCGAGTAACCTTTATTAAACTCGCTTATAAGGCTAAGCTCCTAGAATCTTAGTAATACTAGAAGTTCTATAAGAAGCTACTAGCTTCCCTCTAGAATTAGTACTCTATTTATTATATAAATAGCGCCCTTAACTTCTAGGATTATACTACCTAGGTCTATATTATAGCTTATATTATAGCGCCCTCTAATACCTATCTAGCTAACTAAACTACTATATAAGGCCCCGCCCTAGCAGCCTGCGCTAAACCTTCTAGTAGAGGGAACCCTCGTGCTTAAGCTTATACTAACTAAGGCTATATCCCCGAGGCTTTATATAAGAAGCTCTATAACTAGGGCGCCTGCTTTATCTATAGTAATACTAGCTATACCTCGCGGGATTACCCCTATAAGAGGGCTAGAGCTACTATAAGTATTACTAAGCCTATTAAGGCTATTAGTAGTAACCTAGAGCTAGTTAAAAACTAGAGCCCCTAGTAAAAATAAACTCCCTACTAGGGGAGACCTAAAGAGATTAGTAATTAGTAATAATATCTATTAACTTATAATAACTAGTTAGTAATAAGCTACTAGAGAAAGAGTTAGTCCTAGTTTATAATAGATATAATATTCGCCTTAAGGCCCTTCTTAATACTAGAGTAAATAGCTATGCTTTTATAAATACTTATATAACCCCCTTATTAAGGGATTTTTACTATACTAAACGCAATAAGCTATAATACCCTATTCTAGCTACTAGTTTTAATAGAGAGCTATTAGATACTATAACTAAGGTATAGACGACCTATATATAAGTAGACTACTAAGAATTAATATAAATACCCCTACTCTAACTTAATACTAGGAGATATAACCTTATCCTTAGCTACTTATAGTTTAATTACTATAATATTAGCATAAACGTATACTATTAGCGCTTATACTAGCTAAGTAATACCCCTATAGCCTAGGACCTCCCCTGAATAATTATATAAGATACTAAGGACCTCCTCTAACCTACTAAAATCGATATTAAGTATTAACTTAATACTAAATACTACTAAGCTATATTTAAAGCTAAGGAGTAGCTTTATAACGCTTAGAAAGCTATAGTAAGTAAGACGAAGGCTCCTATAAAAATTCTATAATAAAGTAGCGCGCCCAGGGACTTAGGATATAATAATAACTTATAGAAGATAAATATAGCGTTAAAGGGAGTATTAACTATAAGTTAGACCTAGCCTATATAGCGTTAGAAGCCTAAACCTCTTACCCTTAAGGCCTAGTAAGTAAGGAGAAATCTCGATATAGCGCTTATTAGTACTATAGGGTTTAAGAGGAACTTAAGATATATTAATATTAAATTAGGTTCTATATCGCTATATAAGCTCGATCTAATAATTATAAATAAGTAAGAGGAAAAAGAAAGAGGTATTAGCCTACTAGAAGTTAATAAAGCTAAAAATTAATAACTAGTTAAAGAGAGACTCCCCCCTTATCTTTAGGGCTAGAGGGATTACTTTAGTAAGATAGCTAGTAACGCCCTACCTCCCTATTACTCTTATAATTATTAAATTAAACTAGAGCCTAGTATAAAAGAGTAGCTAACTTTCTACTTATTATATAAGTAATTCTTACTAGAACTCGAGGCTACCTAATAATATCTCCTCGAGAACTTAAAAAAGGGCTTTATAATACTAGGTAATACTCTATTTATATCCCTAATGCTATTTATTTAAAAAGCTAATAGATACTTAAGGTTTTATATTAACTTTTAAAAGCTAAATAGATTTACTAAGAAGGATTAGTACCTGCTACCCTTAATTAATAAAATACTAAGCTAAATTAGCTAAGCTAGGTTATTTATAAAGATCGATATCCGCTAGGCGTTTTACTAAATCTATATTTACTCTAACTTAGAGGACTTAATAACGTTCTATACTTACTATAGCTCCTATAAATATAAGGTTCTACCCTTTAGGCTTTATAATAGCCTAGCGATATACTAATAGTATATAAACGATATGCTTATAGAGTATCTAGACGACTTCTATATAGTATATATAGATAATATCCTAGTTTACTTAGAGGACCCCCTCTAGTATAAAGAATATATTAGAAAGGTCCTTAATCGGCTATATTAAGCAGGGCTTTAGGCTAATATTAAGAAGTGCGAATTTAGCATAACTATAACGCGCTACCTTAGGTTTATTATTATAACTAAAGGGATTAGTCCTAACCCTGAGAAGGTTTCTATAGTAAGGGACTAGTAGCTACTAACTATAGTGCGTAGCATTTAGTCTTTCTTAGGGTTCTATAACTTCTATTACTAATTCGTTATAAGCTATAGGAAGATCGCTAGGCTACTTACTAAACTTATAGCTAAAGGCGCCTAATTTAACTTCGATAGTAACTATATAGTAGTATTTATAACGCTAAAAGAGGCCCTAACGTTAGCCCCTATCCTATACTACTAGAAGCCTAAACTACCTACCTAGGTTAAGATAGACGCCTCTAACTTAGTTTATGCCGCTACCCTCCTCTAATAATAAACTAATAATAGCCTATAGCACCCCGTAGCCTATTTCTTAAAGATAATATTACTAATAGAAATAAACTACCCTATCTATAACTATAAGATAATAGTAATTATTCTAATACTAGAGGAGTAGAGGGCTAAACTCTCTATAGCTACCTAGCGTTTTAAGGTTATTATAGACTACTAACTACTACTCTATTTTATAACTAAGCGGCTCCTAAATATCTACTAAGCTTACTAGTTAGGTATATTAGCTAGTTTTAACTTCTATATCTAGTACTACCCGGGGTATAAAAATATATTAGCTAATACCCTCTTATAGAAGAATAAAGACCTCTAAATATAATAAGCTATCTACGAGTCTAACTATACCTAGGTATTACTACTACTTACTTACTTATCCCTAGAGGTAACGAGCAAACTATACTAACTACTTAAATCCGCTTTAAGTCGCCCTATAGTAACTATTAATACTCTAGAGCTAGAGGATAAGTTAAAAGGTTACCTCTTAGTTAAGTATATCCTCTAGTTAAACTATAAACCTAATATACTATCGCTTTAGCTACTAAAAGTACTTATAGCTACTAAAAAAGAACGCTAGAGAATATAGGAAGGGCTCCTAACTATAGATAGGAAGCTTATAGTACTAGAGGAAGAAGACCTATATATAAGGTTAATCCGTAAAGCTTATATTTAGAGGCTTATAGTATACCTAGGTTAGAATAAGACTATTAAACTCCTAAAGGAATACTATTACTAGCCCTACCTAACTACTAATATTAAGTAATATATTTATAACTACTATACCTACTACTAAGTATAGAAGCTAAGAGATAAGCCTCTAGGCGAGTTAAGACCCCTACTAATACTAGACTACCCTTAGGAGTATATTATAATAGATTTTATATCCTACCTACCTAACTACTATAGGTATAATAACGTATTCGTTATAATATACCGCCTCTTAAAGAAGATAGTCTCCCTCCCCTACTATAAGACTATTATAGCGCGGGACCTTATATAGTTATACTATACTTATATCTTCTAGTATATAGGTTTCCCTACTATAATTATATCTAATAGGAGTCCTTAGTTTACTTCTAACTTCTAGAATAAGCTCTATAAGATATATAGTATAACTATATAATTAAGTATAGCAGGTTATACTAAAACTAATAGGTAAATAGAAATTCTTAACTAGTACCTAACTTAACGCTTATACCTATAGATAAACTAATTCTAGGATAACTAGAGCGAAATACTCCCTACTATAGACTTCGCCTAAGTAGTATTACTAAATAAAACTATAGGGCTTATACTATTTAAAATCGAGCGAGGATACTTACTATAGATAAGTTTTAACTAGGACTAATATATATAGAAGCTCCTAATAACTAAGGAAAAGATTAACTAGGGTAACGCCTAATAGTTAGTATAAAACCTCTATAGTATTTAGGATATTATAAAAGGGAATATAGCTATAGCTTAATAATATTATACCCGCGCTACTAATCGCTACTACTAACCTAATAACTTAGCTATTAGTAACTCCATCTATATATTAATAGAGGGATAGCGCTAGGAAAACTCTTTAAAGTTATTAATACTATAGGATAGCCCGTAGCTAATTAAGGCTATAGGGCCTAGGGGGATATAGATACTAGACCTACTAGAGGAATATAACTACTACCCTATATTCTACCCGAGTAAGCTCTAGAAGGCTACTAGTAATCCTCTTCTAAGCTAGTTTAAGACCCTACTACCCCTTATTAAGTTTAATAACGGGCTAGAATACGAGGTTATATATATAACTACTAGCTAGTTATACTAAAGATAGTTATAATATTATACTAACTAGAAGGGTTATAACTACGATCCTACTTAGTATAATACTAAGAGTTTTAAGCACGCCCCTATAGCGCTATAGGACTTCTATATTACTAACCTAATAGTAATAGGACTATTAAAATACCTTTTAGCTTAGCTCTTAGCTACTATACGAGATAAGGACCCCGCTACTATAGATAATAATAATACCCTAGTGTAAATATAGATAGGGAGGATACTACTAGAGGAATGCTAGTATAATAATAGATTAGTTACTACGGATAGTAATACTAGTAAAGGGGGAGGTAATATCATAGCGCTAAGTTAGACCTCCCTGAATTTCAGGTTATATAACTTATAAGTTATATAACTTATAAGTCACGTAATTACTAAGCGACTCTTTAGCCTTCCGAGGCTATGCTAGCCTATAGTTAGACTTTCTCCTTCTCTAACGCAGAATCTACTTAATATAGCGCAATTGAAGTGTATTAACCTTCGCCCATTCGCTGTTCGTAACACTATACCTCTTAATAATATATATAGCCTTTAGTTATATAATTCTCTCCTAACTATAGCTATACTTATATATACCTATTAGTTACCTCACGATCTTTAACCTTATACTTTAATAATAGTATAGTTTTTAATTATTTAATTACTATAGACTACTAAACTATTAACTTATCCTCTTATATACTACCTATACTACTCATACTACCTCTATTACTACTTTATTCTACTAGCTACACTGTTATTAGTAATATTATCTCTATATTAAAGTAGTTAGAATAAGCTATCCTTATTAATTTCCCCTAATAGGCTATCTCTACGTTAGTAGTATAGAGGACCTACTTGAAGAAGAGCTACTCTTTAACGTATATTTTAACCTACTTAACCTCTTCTACTAAGTCTACTTACTTAGCTATAATATAACTATAAGTTTCCCCTATAGAGGTATAAAGAAGAGCTCTCTTTATATTAATAATAAACTCTTTATACATAATAGAGTAGTTAATAAAAGCGTAGGTTTTATTAATTATATTAATACTAAACTTAATAACAATCTCTTATATAATTTTTATATTAAAGAGTATACCTTATATAGGCTTAGTGGTTTTATATATAGGGTCTAGTACTAATATCTTTAAGATATAATAGGATTTATTATAAGTTATAGAGATAAGGAAGAGAAAGAGGGAGAGGTATAAAGCCCTACTTATAGTAGTAGAGCTTCTTATACTTCTAGCTATAAGAACCTCTTAAGAAAGACCTCTTTAGTTAAGGAGTTATTTCTTATATAGTAGTATTTACCTTACTAGAAGGTTAACCCTTTAGGTTAAGGAGTTGCTTTATATAATAGCTCCTATAATACCTTATTAAAAGGTTTAAAAAGAGTATTATTATAAGAGCCTTAATAGCTTATTTAGCTCTAATATAAGTAGCTTTAGTATAGCGTATATCTAACTTTATATAAGGGTTAACTTATAAGTAAGAATATATAGAGTTCTTATATTATTTTCCCTAACTAATAGAGGGTATAAGTTAAAATACCTATATAATATTTCTATTAGTTTCACGATACTAGTATTAAAGAGAGTAGGAGGTTAGGCGTAATACTAAAGTCTAAATTAAGAATATTTAAGTTATTATTAGAAGGTAGCTAGTAAGGTAGGAATAGTATAAGAAGCTAATAAGGTAGGTTATATAATAAGTTATATAACTACTTACTAGGTCCTAGTTATTCTAACCTAGGCTATAGATCTAAAGTTAGATCTAGCCTACTAGGCGAGTAGGAGTCCTACTTACTATATAAGTAAGCAAATATTCCTATACTACTAGTCTTTTTTTTTATACTAGTAAGCGCCTAATAAGCCTATCTAATTATATGAATTCAATAATAAGTTAGAAGCTATTATTAGTTTCTAAATAAAGTAAAAAAGTAGCTAGTTTTAGTTATAATCCTATCCTTCTATAAATACCTATTCTTACGCTATTATTATACTAATCCTTCTATTATTTATATTACCTATACTTCTATAAATTACTAATTTATTCCTATTAACTAGGTAGTATAACGCCCTATTAGGTATTATCTATATTAGTATATTAGTAGGGTTATCTTTACTATTAACCTATTAGATCTTAAATAGCTCGTAGCGCTTATATAACTAATAGAGGGCTATAATATTAATTTTAAGTCTCTTTTCCTTTATAGTACTAAGTTTACTTAGATACTTATATAGTAAGTATAAGTTAGTAGATATTACTATAGGGATAGAGTTCGTAATATCTAGCTTAATAATAGCTTTTTAAAGGGTTAAAGTAATAGCGAAGGTAAGGTTAGCGTTAGTAACTATACTATAGATCTCTAAGGCTAATACGCTATAAGTAACTTATTTATACTTAGTAGAGCTATGATAGATAATATTACTATTGATTATAAAGGTTATATTATTTATTATTTTATTAGTAAGTATAATAATATAACCCAATTATAATAAAAGGTCTTAATTATTAATAAATAATCTATCTATGAATATAAATAGTTTAGTAGTAAGTAGTAATAATATAATAAATATTTAGCTTTTGTTAAGGTTATCCTTTAGGTATTATAAGCGCGTATTAAGAGTAGTAATATCATTATTATTTAGATCTTAATATTAAGTAGTAATTAATAGGTTAAAGTAGGCTTCTAATTAGTAAATTAAAGCTATATAAGCCCCTTTAGCTTAGCACTTAATATACTATTTCTTTGCTAGTATCCTCTTAGATATCTTCTTTATAGGCTTAATCCTAGCGCCTTAGCCCTTTACTATAGTATAATTATACTAGTATTAGTAATAGAGATTAATTTATTATTAAAGGTAATAAGGGTCTAGGGTATAGGTTTCTCCTTAGGTTTAGCTATAAATTTACCCTTCTAAAGCTCTTCTTCTTTAATAGTAAAAAGAGTATTATTAGAGAGACTAATTATATTATCTACTTATATACTAATTATAGCAAAGTAAGAGCTTAAGTTATTAGTAATACATAAGTAGGGGTTAAAGGTAGAGCTAGTTATCTATAGCTTATTATAGTAGTAGGTACTATAAGTAGCTTATTAATAGGTACTAGCTTTAGTAATATTATAGAGGGGTTTAACTTTTATAATAATCCTAGGGGGGTAGAGATTATAGATCTAGTTAGGGAGTTAGGTATAAATATTATATATTAGTATTATTTAGGATTATATATAAGCTTAGGTAATATCCCTAATCTAAATAATATAATTAGAGCTAAGTAATAGGGTAATTACTAGAAGGAGGCGAACGCTATAATATTAGATTATAAGTAACTAGGTTAGAATACTCTACTTATTAGTATTATTAATATTATATTTAATCATATGGGACTTCTTAATAGGGGCAATAGTCTTATTCTTAATCTTATTAACTATATAGGATTAAAAAGGTAGCTATATTATTTAGTCAGGTTATAGATCTTAAATTTAAATACTTTATAATTAAGGAGGGTATTTATAGGAATATGTACTTACCTACGCAGTACGTAGGACTCCCACTCGCCTAGTAGGCTAGATCCGACTTCGGATCCGTGGCCCGGGTTAGAATAACTAGGACCTAGCGAATAGTTATATAACCTATTATATAACCTACCTCATTAGCTTCCTATATTATTCCTATCTCGCTAGCTACCTTCTAATATAACTTAATATCATTAATAATTTAGTCTTAATATTATACCTAACCTCTGCTCTCTTTATATACTAGTATTATAAAACTAATACTAATTAGTAATTAACTTTATTGTTATACTATAACTATAGATTATTAAGGATTAAGAAACTAAAGAGACAATATTTATTACTTGATAATCCTAAGCCTCCTCTTATATATAATTATTATATTAATAGAGACTTTAGGATCTAGTTACTAATAGTTTAGCCTCTACTTCTAATTTAGAGCCTCTAAGGTTATTACTAATATTATAAGCAAAGGTTTAGATCCCTTATTATTAGTAATAACTACGGTCTATTCTATTATAACCTTAATACTAATAATTAATAGGTTGCAATCTTTTATTATAATAGCTGAGTTATTACTTCCCCCTTAATTTTACCCTCTTTTAGTACCCCTTATTTTTACTCTCTTTTAGTACCTTCTACTACCCTGATAGTTACTATAAATATTATATCCTATAATTACTAACTATACTACCTTCTACTAGTATTATTATAATTATTTATAGCCCTCTATTAACTTCCCCTCCTCCTACCCTATATTAACTACTTATTTTAAATTTTAACTCCTATAAAGTCTTTTTAGTAAATTTAGCGTACTTAATATTCCTTAGTACCTTCTAATATTAACGCTAACCTCGCTACTTCTCCCTTCTTTAACCGCCCCCCCCCCCTAACGCTTAAATCTATTACCTCTAACTCTTTATTTATACTACTATAAGAACACCGAAGCTATATCTTAATCATTTTGATTATAACCTTATAAAGATTAAATAAACTTTGATAAATAACTATAGTATATATAGTTATATATCTATATAATATCTCTTTTATAACACTTTAATAACTATAAAATATAAAATAAGAATTAGAATAATATTTTCTTTAGGAAGTAAATACTTTAAAAATCTATATAAATTCTAATAATATTAATAACCTTATATACATATATATATATATATATATGGCCTCTGGCTACTGCATAGTAATTTTACCTGCTTAAGTGCTACAGACCTTCTAACTCCGCGCCTCCTGACAATACATAGCCTTTAGTTATGTGATCGTAACCTGATAACCTCCTAAGTTGCTAACTACCTTTCCTAACTATAGCCGCACTTATACGTGCCTATAGCCTCACGATCTTTAACTTTATATTAATAATAACGTAGTTTTTAATTATTTAATAGACTATAAAACTATTAACTTATCCTCTCACACACTACCCGCGCTACTATTAAATACTACCTCTTTTACCGCTTTATCCGCTAGCTATGCCGTCGTTAGTAACTCTCTCTCTATATTAAAGCAGTCGGCATAAGCTATACTTACTAATAAGCCTTAATAGGCCTAGGCCGCCTAGGCTACCTCTACCTTAGTAATATAGAGGACCTGCTTAAAGAAGGGCTACTCTATAGGGTATATAATAACCTATTAAACTTCTATTACTAAGTTTACTTATTTAGCTCTAATATTATTACGCCTTATAGAGTCCCCTATAGGGGTATTAAAATAAGCCCTCTTAAGGGCTATATTAATAATACGCTCTTTATATATAGTAGAGTATTTAATAAAGGAGCTGGTTTTATTAATTATATTAAGGCTAAACTCTCTAATAACCCCTACTATATTATTTATATTAAAGGGCATACCTCGCTTAAGCTTAGTATATTGATATATAAGGTTTAATATTAATATAGTTAAGGAATAAGGATAAGGAAGAGGGAGAGGTACAAGGCCCTACTCGTAGTAGAGCTTCTTATACTTCTAGCTATAAGAACCTCTTAGGAAAGACCTCTTTAATTAAGGAGTTACTTCTTATATAGTAGTATTTACTTTTAATACCTTATTAGAAGGTTAACCTTTTAAGTTAAGGAGTTATTTTATATAATAGCCTTTATAATACCTTTAGTATCTTATTAGAAGGTTAAGCTTTTAAGTTAAGGAGTTATCTTATATAGTAGCTTTCGCAGCACCTTACTAGAAGGTTTAGCGAGGGTATTGCTATAAGAGCCTTAGTAGCCCGTTTAGCTCTAATATAATTAGCCCTAGTATAGCGCGCGTCCGACTTTATATAAGGGTTTACTTATAAGTAGTAGGAATAGATAGGGTTCCTATATTATTTTCCTTCCCTAGTAAAGGGTATAGGTTAAAATACCTATATAGTATTTCCTAAATTATGCTTGCGAACTAGGTGAATTTATTATAGTCTTTTTGCGAAGGGGCTGCAGCGTAATTCCGAACTTAATATATATATATATTTATAATCCTTATATTTATAACTATAAATATATAGAAACTATACACGGGCCACATAGTAATCTAAGCATAATTCTGCCTAATAAGCTTAATAATTAACTACTTAGTAGCTACGTTTTAGAATATCTTAGCCCTTACTTATCGAGGGGAATATTTATAATTTAGAAATAATATTAATAATATTAACAATTTCTAAATTAATTTATTCTATTAAAGATCTATTAAAATTATCTCCTGATACTTAGATCCATTAGCTTTTATTATAATATTACTTAGCTTATAAATATTAATTATTTAAGCTGCTTTAGTATCCCCTTTACTACCTATATCCCTATTCTTATAGGTTATAAGCCTAGCTTAAACCTTTTTAATAACCTTACCCCTGGCTAACCTCCTTAATACTATAATAAATACCTTAAGCCTATTCTCTTTATTAAAGTTACTTATTGAGGGTATATTTCTAAGAGATATAGCCTCTATATACCCTATACTAAATTAGAAATACTAGCTAGTCTAGTTTACTAGTTAAAAGATCGGAACCTCCTATAAGGAGCTATTTAGAACCCCGAATTATTTAACTATACCTCTATTCCTATCCCCTTAAAACGAGACGATATATTAGCTAGGCTATTTAACCTTAGTTTAGTTAATTATATATTTAAATTATCCTTAAGCCTTTATAGGTCTTAGTTTACTTATATCTATACCGCTATATAAATGAGGCATAATATAGACTATATACTATCTATTATCCTAACTATAAAGGGGCCTACTTAGCCTACTTCTATAAAAGAGTCTCCTAAAGACCCTTTAAAAGAGGAATAAAAGAGGAGGAATATAACGAGTTAAACCTATAACCTCTAGGTTTGAATATAATAATATATAATAAAGCTATAGTTAATACTACTAAGCTATACAATATCTCTCTTATCTTATTATTATAACTATATTATATTAGAGCCTATATTTTATACTCTAAGGTTATAATAATATCTAATTTAAAGGTATAGTTTCCTAGCCTATCTAGATCTAATAACTATAAAGTCTAGTCTATATATATTAAGGCCTTACTTATTAGTAAAGATATAACTATAGACTTATCTAAGCCTATAGATAATAATAATATTAATCTAAATAATATCACTCTTAGCTATATATAGCTATTCTATAATAATAGACCTCTAAGGGTTATAAAAGACAATATAATAGCTTTTAAAGCTTAGAAAGGCCTCTGGCTACTACATAGTGATTTTACCTGCTTAAGTGCAATAGACCTTCTAACTCCGCGCCTCCTAATAATACATAGCCTTCGGTCACGTGATCGTAATTACCGACCACCTTTCCTAACCATAGCTATACTTATACGTGCCTGTTAATAGCCTCACGATCTTTAACTTTACCTCTCTAGCGAGCTCTCGCGCGTTATTAGCGTTAAAGGGCGTGCCTTGCGCGGGCTTAGCGTTTTTATATATAATATCTAGTGCTAATATAGTTAAGGGATAAGGATAAGGAAGAGGGAGAGGTATAAAGCCCTGCTTATAGCAGAGCTTCTTATACTTCTAGCTATAAGAACCTCTTAAGAAAGACCTCTTTAGTTAAGAAGTTACTTCTTATATAGGAGTATTTATAATACCTTACTAGAAGGTTAACCCTTTAGGTTAAGAAGTTATCTTATATAGTAGCTTTTACTTTTAATACCTTACTAGAAGGTTAACCTTTTAGGTTAAGGAGTTATCTTATATAGTAGCTTTTCTAGGCTATAAGAGCCTTAGTAGCCCGTTCGGCTCTGATATAATTAGCCCTAGTGCGGCGCGCGTCTGACTTTATATATAGTAATATTTAGAGGGTTTACTTGTAAGTAGTAGGAACGTATAGGGTTCCTATATTACTTTCCTTAACTAGTAGAGGGTATAGGTTAAAATACCTATATAGTATTTCCCGAATTATACTTAAAAACTAGGTAAATTTATTTCAGTCTTTTTGGGAAGGGGCTGCGGCGTAATTCCGAACTCAATAGGTAGCAAAAGGGGCCGTAAAATAGCCTAAATAATAGATATTAAGAGGCTAATTAATATTATAATAAAGGCTGATAAATTTAAGCATAAGGGGATATTTTTCCTGGAATCAATTAATAGAGGAATCGTTAAATATTAATGATATTATCTCTAAGTTATAAATCCTACCCTCGTGAAGTAAGCGGTAAGATATTCTAAAATATAGCTATAAAGCGGCTAATTATTAGGCTTATTAAGCAGAATCGCGCTTAGATTACTCTATGGTCTTTGCGTAGTTTCTATATATTTTTAGCTAAAAAGCTAAGGATTATAAATATATATATATATATATATATAAGGTTATTAATATTATTAGAATTTATATAAACTTTTAAAGTATTTATTCCATAAAGGAAATACTTTTATAGTTATTATTTTATGTTTTATAGTTATTAAAGTGTTATTAAAGAGATATTATATAGGTATATAATTATATATACTATAGTCATTCCTTAAAGTTTATTTAACCTTTATAAGGTTATAATAGAAATTTTAAGATATACCTTCGGTATTCTTATACCCCCCTATAAGGTATATATTTACTTATATATAGCCTATTATTTAAAATATTATATTATATTATATTATATATTATATCACACTCTCTTTATAAGTTATTTACTGTAATTTAAAAACTCTTAAAACCTAGTAGGAAAAATAAAGAGGAAATTGTTAGAGTATTATATAATAATTACTAGTAGAAAAACCTAAAAACCTAACTCTTATAGGTATAAAGGGGAAAGCTAGACCTTTATAATAGTATATAGTTATTATAGTCTAATCATTTAGATCTATAATATAGTTATTATCTAAGTTATTAGTTATATTATATTTATTTATATTATTATTATTAGTACCTATTATATCTAAAAGGTTATGAAATTTTATCTTGCCTAAAGGCTTTATTATATATATCTATAATATTATTACTAGACTATATATAAAAGAGGAAAATCTCTTCTTCAATAACTGGATTTCTAGTAACATAGTATTTAATATTAATATACTTAGCCTTTTTATAAAATTTAGGATTCTTAGCTAACCTTTAAGCCGAGATATTATCTATAAGTATTTTGGGCTTTATAAGGCTATTATAGCCTAATTTATTAAGTATAACGTTATAGCTATTATATATATATAGAGCCTCTTTTGCTATATTAGATAGAGCTATATACTCGGCTTCGTAGCTAGATAAGGCTGCTATTTCTTATTTAAAAGCAGAATAGGATATAATATTAAATAAACCCTGAGTAAATATATTTACTAAGGTTAATTTTCGATTATTAATATCTCATGCCTAATCTAAATCCGTAAATCTAATTATATTATTATTATTAGGTATATCCTTACTATAGTTATATATTAAACTATAATTAGCGAATTCGAGTTCGGAATTACGCCGCAGCCCCTTCGCAAGGAGACAATAATAAATTCACCTAGTTTATAAGTATAATTCGGGAAATATTATATAGGTATTTTAACTTATACCCTCTACTAGTTAAGGAAAATAATATAAAAACCCTATATATTCCTACTACTTATATATAAACCCTCTAAATATTATAAAATTAGACGCGCGCTATACTAGGGCTAATTATATTAGAGCTAAACGGGCTACTAAGGCTCTCGTAGTAACGCCCTTGCTAAACCTTCTAGTAAGGTGCTATAAAAGCTACTATATAAGATAACTCCTTAACCTAAAAGGTTAACCTTCTAGTAAGGTAAATATTACTATATAAGAGGTAACTCCTTAACTAAAGAGGTCTTTCCTAAGAGGTTCTTATAGCTAGAAGTATAAGAAGCTTTGCGAGCAGGGCCTTATACCTCTCCCTCTTCTATCCTTATCCCTTAACTATATTAGCACTAGACCCTATATATAAATACGCTAAGCCTGAGCGAGGCACGCCCTTTAGTATAAATAACGCGGAGGGGGTTGCAAGAGAGTTTAGCCTAGATATAATTAATAAAACCCGCTCCTTTATTAACTACTCCGCTACACATAGAGAGCGTATTATCAGCATGGCCCTCAAGAGGGCTCACCTTAATACCCCTATAGGGGACTTAATATAATTAGAGAATTTATTTATATATCCCTATATTCTATTAAGAGCTACAAAGTGTTCTTTA
The DNA here is from genome assembly GCA_036785755.1 of Colletotrichum ledebouriae. NCBI lineage: Eukaryota > Fungi > Ascomycota > Sordariomycetes > Glomerellales > Glomerellaceae > Colletotrichum > Colletotrichum ledebouriae. The sequence goes on along the minus strand of JAVHLU010000833.1, from coordinate 7,595 downwards.
GAGCGATTACTACTATTGAGCTCGGAATTACGCCGCAGCCCCTTCGCAAAAAGACTATAACAAATTCACCTAGTTCGTAGGTATAATTCGGGAAATACTATATAGGTATTTTAACCTATACCCTCTACTAGTTAAGGAAAATAATATAGGAACCCTATATATTCCTACTACTTATAAGCAAACCCTCGCATAAAGTCGGACGCGCGCTGCACTAGGGCTAATTATATTAGAGCTAAATAGGCTACTAAGGCTCTCGTAGCAATACCCTCGCTAAACCTTCTACTAAGGTAAAAGCTACTATATAAGATAACTCCTTAACCTAAAAGGTCGACCTTCTAGTAAGGTGCTAAAGGTGCTATAAATACTACTATACGAGAGGTAACTCCTTAACTAGAAAGGTCTTTCCTAAGAGGTTCTTATAGCTAGAAGTATAAGAAGCTCTACTACGAGCAGGGCCTTATACCTCTCCCTTATCCTTATCCTTATCCCTATAACTTATAATAAATCCTTAACTATATTAATACTAGACCCCGTATATAAATATGCTAAGCCCGAGCGAGGCACGCCCTTTAGCGTAAATAATATAGAGGGGATCGCTAGAGAGTTTAGCCTTAATATAATTAATAAAACCCGCTCCTTTATTAACTACTCCGCTATATATAGAGAGCGTATTATTAGCATAGCCCTTAAGAGGGCTTACCTTAATACCCCTATAAGGGACTCTATAAGGCGCGATAGTATTAGAGCTAAGTAAGTAAACTTAGTAGCAGAAGTTTAGCGGGTTATTATATACCCTATAGAGTAGCCCTTCTTCGAGCAGGTCCTCTATATTACTAAGGTAGAGGTAGCCTAGGTAGCAAATATTAGTAAGTATAGCTTATGCTAACTATAATATAGAGAGAGCGTTGCTAACAATAGCATAGCTATAAAGATAGTAATAACTTCTAGCGGACGAAGCGGTAACGGAGGCGGTATTTAATAGTAGCGCGGGTAGTGCGCGAGAGGAAAAGTCGATAGTTTCGTAGTTTGAATAATTAAAAACTACGTTATTATTAATATAAAGTTAAAGATCGTGAGGCTATCTAGTAGGGTATATATAAGTGCGGCTATAGTTAGGAGAGTTATAATCACGTGACCGAAGGCTATATATTATCAGGAGGCGCGGAGTTAGAAGGTCTATTGCACTTAAGTAGGTAAAATCACTATGCAGTGGCTAGAGGCTGCGATTACTACTATAACGGGCATAAGTTATAACTACTAAAGTAATATCTAGCCTTGTTTTTAAAGCTAGGTATAACAGGGCTCTAATCTCTTATTAATATTATAATATTTCCTCTTTAGTTATATAGTTATTATTCTTATATAACTCTAGGTTTCTATCTATAGCGTATAAGCCCTATAGAATTTAGCTTTATTATATTTATTAAGTATTCTTTCTATATATTTTAGTTATTTTATATATAATTATTTATTTATACGGTCTATTATTATTTCATTTCCTGGGAAGATACTAGGCTCCCATAAGCATTAAAGTCTTAAATACTTTTATAAGTTATTATATATATAGTTATAAGTATTACTATTATTAATAGCTAATAGCATATCATTAATATAATAAGCTAGAATAGCTTTGTAGTTATTTTTATTTAATATAAATACTCCTTTATTATAAGGAGAGACTTCGAAGTTATACTAAAGTAGTATTAACCGTAGGTATTTATACCATAGGCGTGGGCTTTGTTTTAAGCTATATAAGGCTTTATTTAGCTTATATATTAAGCTATTATCCGTTGGGGTATTATTATAATTATATACTATTTTATTAGTATTTTTATTATATAAGAAACCAGTAGGTATCCTTATATATAGATCCTTATTAATTTCTATGTAGGTAAAAGCAGTAGTAACATCAAACTACTTTAATATATAGTCATGTTTCATAGCCTCTAGCCACTACATAGTGATTTTACCTGCCTAAGTGCAATAGACCTTCTAACTCCGCGCCTCCTAATAATATATAGTATTCGGTCACGTGATTATAACTCTCTTAACTATAGCTATACCTATATATACCTATTAATAGCCTCACGATCTTTAACTTTATATTAATAATAACGTGGTATTTAATTATTTAAACTACGAAACTATTAACTTTTCCTCTCGCGTACTACCCGCGCTGCTATTAAATACTGCCTCTATTACTACTTCGTCCGCTAGTAGTCCTCTTATTCGATCGGGTTAGCTAATAACTTCGTAGCTATGCTATTGTTAGCAATACTCTCTCTATTTAGCATAAGCTATACTTACTAACCCCTAAGGGGCCTAGGCTACCTCTGCCTTAATAGTACGGAGGACCTGCTTAAAGAAGGGCTACTCTATAGGGTATATAATAACCTATTTAGCTTCTACTACTAAGTCTACTTACTTAGCTATAAGATAATAATAAGTATCCCCTCTAGGGGTATTAATAAGAGCCTTCTTAAGGGCTATATTAATAATATACTCTCTATATATAATAGAGTAATTAAAGAAGGAGCGGGTTTTATTAATTATATTAATATCAAACCTTTTAATAAGCTCTTATATATTATTAATATTAAAGGGTATACCTCGCGTAGGCTTAGGGTTTATATACATATATAAGGTTTTATGCTAATATAGTTAAGGGATAAGAAGAAGGAAGAGGGAGAGGTATAAGGCCCTACTTATAGAGCTTCTTATGCTTTTAGCTATAATAACCTCTTAGGAAAGATCTCTTTAGTTAAGGAGTTATCTTATATAATAGCTTTTATAGCACCTTACTAGAAGGTTTAGTAAGGGTATTACTATAAGAGCCTTAGTAGCCTATTTAGCTCTAATATAATTAGCCCTAGTATAGCATATATCTAACTTTTTAATATTTAGAGGGTTTACTTATAAGTAGTAGGAACGTATGGGGTTCCTATATTATTTTCTTTAACTAATAGAGGGTATAGGTTAAAATACCTATATAGTATTTCCTAAATTATACCTATAACTAGGTGAATTTGTTATAGTCTTTTTGCGAAGGGGCTGCGGCGTAATTCCGAACTTAATACTTATGTTTTATAGCAAACATAAATATAAATCTATAGCTTTCAGGCCTATAAGTAGTACTAAAAGTCTCAAGGTAATCTATACTAATATATTAGTTAAAACTTAAACTACCTAATAGGCTTTATATTATTATTGTTAATATTATTATTATATTTTACAAACCCGGCGGCCCCCTAGGGGATAAACCCCCCGTACGTTTAGGTATAATATTCTAAGTATTATTATCTTTAAGTTATTTTATCTCTATAAGCATAGCTTAAATCTAATTATCTATATATAGAGAGTAGAATACTTATAGGTTACTAGCCTATTAAGAGTAGTAGCTACTAATATATAAGAAGCTTTATATATAATTCTATTAATATTATTTATAATATTAATAGCTTCAGCGTTATTATTATTATTATTATTATTGATACCAGCCTCAACAGTTGGATTTACTAAAGAGCTATTACTAGGATATAGGGGAGACATCTTAGTATTATTATTATTATTACTATTATTACTACTTTCAGTAGTATTATTATCGAATTGGGATTTAATATATATAGGTAACTCTTTCTATTGAGTAATAAAGATATTTCCTAATATAATAACGTCTCTTAACTATTACACCTTTTTAATATTAATATTATAAACCTTATAACTATTAGAGCTATAACTAATAATAGCTCCCTTTAAAGCTCTAGGGTCGAGCTTCTTTATTAACGGATTATAAATTTCATACTAGTATAAACTACCCTATACCCTTATATTATTTATAGTAAGCTTTTGTTTATTCTTTAACTTAAAAGGAGTCTTATATTTAATAGCCTTATAGGGGGATTTATATTATATAGATATATTAGAGCAAGGACTGCTTCACCCTATAGATTTAAGAGTCGACTAGAGTTATATAAAATATCCCTAGGTTTATTAATAATAGTATATATAATACGATCTATTAATCCGTTAGGTTCGTAGGTATATAGAGGTCTGATATTATAAATAATACTACTATTTATATATATAGCTTTAATACGTTTATTAGTAAATTCTAAGCTACTATTCGTATTAAATTCTTCTATACGCTTATTATTATTATTATTATTATTATTATCATTATCATTAACTTTAGCCTTAAATTTATTAAAGGCTTTAGTAATAGACTCTACTAATTTCTATTGTAATAATTCTCCCCACGCAAAGCGGGTATATTTATTAATAAATATTATAAACTACCTATAGTAATCATAGGTTTTAGGACTTATAGGTCCACAAAGATCTAAGGCTATATAATCTACATAATCTAGATTTTTATTATATATTGACTTTTTATTAACCTTAGTAGGAAACGTACCCTTAAGGGAAGATTTATTATAGTCATAGCCTTATTATTATTATTTATAAAGTTATTATCCATTTTAGTATTATCTGAAAGATCTTTAAGATGTTTATAGCTTATATGACCTAGACGGTTATACTATAGTTTATATAGATCTTTAGTATTATTATTAGTTATAGAATGCGTATAGAGTAGGTTATTATTATTATTAAAGTTATTATTCCTCTTTAAGGGGGCTTTATAACCCTGATTTAAGGGTACTCTAAAGAGATAGAGGTTATTAAGCTTATAGCCTATAGCTATAATACGGTCTTTATATATATTATATAGTATAGGTTTCTACTATGTAATAGAGGCTATACCTATGTTATTAAAACGACTTTAACTAAGTAAATTATACCTAGTTCAGGTATATAATAGATATCTTTTAATATCATTTTATTATTATTAGGATAAATATCTAAATCTCCTTTTATAGAAGAAGTAAGCTGATTCGCTTTGCCCCACTTTATAGAGGTATTTATATGTTCTTTATTATATAAAAGAGTGTGACTTTTAACTATATAGATAGTAGTAGTAGTATTGATATAAAATATAGTATTAATTTAGTTATAACGCCTTGATCCTAAGTTCTTTTCCTTAGTTATAATACTCTATTAGATTAAAGTACCTAAGGTTATGTTATTAGTTATATTATTATTATAAGGATTATTCTAGGATATATTTACGTTTTTAAAGTCTTGTTCTTTATTAGAGTCGTTAAGATCTATAGGATCCTCGTTTTAATTAATAGGTTAATCTATAGATATATAGGGGTTTATTAAAGTATTATCTTTATCTTCTACTTCTTCTATAACCCTTAAAGTAGGTATATTAACTTCCTTAGTAGTAGTAGAGGTAGAAGGCTTTTTATTTTAATTATTATTTTTATCGTTTTTATTATTAGATTTATTCCACTATACTAGGGCCTTTTTAAGGTATAGAAAGGCATAGTTACCATTAGTATAGCTAGTCTTTTTATAGTTTTTATAATATAGACCTTTTTACTTTTTCTAAGGCTTTTTAGTAACCTTATTTCTATTTTTATTTTTATTTTTATTATTATTATTATTAGTAGTAAAATGGCCTCTAGCCACTACATAGTGATTTTACCTGCTTAAGTGCAGCAGACCTTCTAACTCCGCGCCTCCTAATAATACATAGCCTTCGGTCACGTGATCTTGCTAACTACCTTTCCTAACTATAGCCGCACTTATATATACCCTATTAGATAGCCTCACGATCTTTAACTTTATATTAATAATAACGTGGTTTTTAATTATTTAAGTACAGGCAGACTATAAAACTATCGACTTATCCTCTCGCGCACTACCCGCGCCGCTAATACCGCCTCTATTACAGCTTAGTCCGCTAGAACAGCTATGCTATCGTTAGCAACGCTCTCTCTATATTATAGTTAGCGCAAGCTATACTTACCGACGTTCCCCTAATAAGCCTAGGCTACCTAGGCTACCTCTACCTTAGTAATATAGAGGACTTGCTTAAAGAAGGGCTACTCTATAGGGTATATAATAACCTACTAAACTTCTATTACTAAGTTTATTTACTTAGCTCTAATACTATTATACCTTATAGAGTCCCCTATAGGGGTATTAAAGTAAGCCCTCTTAAGAGCTATATTAATAATATACTCTCTATATATAGTAAAGTAATTAATAAAAAAGTAAGTTTTATTAATTATATTAAGGCTAAACTCTCTAGTAATCCCCTCTATATTATTTATATTAAAAGGTATACCTCGCTTAGGCTTAGCGTATTTATATATAAGGTCTATTACTAATATAGTTAAGGATAAGGATAAGGAAGAGGGAGAGGTATAAAGCCCTACTTATAATAGAGCTTCTTATACTTCTAGCTATAAGAACCTTTTAGGAAAGACCTCTTTAGTTAAGGAGTTACCTCTTATATAGTAGCGTTTATAGCACTTTTAGTACCTTATTAGAAGGTCGACCTTTTAGGTTAAGGAGTTATCTTATATAATAGCTTTTCTAGGCTATAAGGGCCTTAGTAGCCTATTTAGCTCTAATATAATTAGCCCTAGTATAGCGCGCGTTTAACTTTATAATATTTAGAGGGTTTACTTATAAGTAGTAGGAACGTATAGGATTCTTATATTATTTTCCTTAAATAGTAGAAAGTATAAGTTAAAATACTTATATCACGAACGGTGAATAGATAAAGGTTAACACACTTCAATTACGCTATATTAAGTAGATTCTATATTCAAGAAGGGGAAAGTCTAACTATAGGCTAGCGTAGCCCCGGAAGGCTAAAGAGTCGCCTAGTAATTATATAACCTATAAGTTATATAACCCGCAAGTTATATAACCCGAAATTCAGGGAGGTTCGACCTAGCGCTATAATATTACCCCCCCCTTTATTAATATTATTATCTATAGTAACTAATCTATTATTATATAAGTATTCCTCTAGTAGTATCCTCCTTATCCCTGCTTATACTAGGGCGTTATTATTATCCGTAGTAGCGGGGTCCTCGTCTCGCGTAGTAGCTAAGAGCTAAGCTAAAAGGTATTTTAGTAGTCCCGCTACTTTTAGGTTAGTAGTATAGAAGTCCTATAGTACTATAGGGGCGTGCTTAAAACTCTTAGTATTATACTAAGTAGGATCGTAGTTATAGCCCTTCTAGTTAGCGCGATATTATAACTATCTTTAGTATAACTAGCTAGTAGTTATATATATAACCTCGTATTCTAGCTTATAATTAAACTTAATAGGGGGTAGTAGGGTTTTAAACTAGCCTAGAAGAGGGTTACTAGTAGCTTTCTAGAGCTTACTTAAGTAGAATACGGGGTAGTAGTTATATTCTTTTAATAGGTCTAGTATCTATATCCCCCTAGGTCCTATAGCCCTAATTAGCTATAAGCTATCCTATAGTATTAATAGCTTCGAGGAGTTTTCTTAGCGCTATCCCTCTATTAATATATAAATAGAGTTACTTATAGCTAAGTTATTAGGTTAGTAGTAGCGATTTATAGCGCGGGTATAATATTACTAGGCTATAGCTATATTCCCTTTTATAATATCCTAAACGCTATAGAGGTTTTATATTAACTACTAGGCGTCGCCCTAGTTAATCTTTTCCTTAGTTATTAAGAGCTTCTATATATATTAGTCC
>JAVHLU010000832.1:0-45090 GCA_036785755.1 Colletotrichum ledebouriae | reverse complement strand
GGTAGGAAGGGTCTACTAATATCCTCTCTAGGGGCTAATAACTACGATTTCAATACCCTCTTTCTCCTTCCCTTCTTCTCTCTTATCCTTAGGTTATCGATCTTATATTTATTTAATAAGAGGGGTTCTTAGTATTAATACTAGGAAGTTAAGGGTCTTATATATTCCTAGGCTTAATAGCCCTACTATAATCACTAATAGATATTAAAGTAATTAGTATCTAGGTTATTATTATATTAAATAGCAGCGAGGGGGCGTTTTTAAATAAGTAGGGAGTTACTAATACTATCTCTTACCCTAATCCCTAAAGTTTAGGAATATTTATCCCTAGAATTTCAAACTTTTAAAATAAGAGATATAAAGAAGAATAAATAGAAGTAGGTCTATAAATTAATAATTATAATAAGTTATAATAAAGGAAATCTTATATATCTTTTAGTTCCTCTATCTTAATATATTTCTTCTCTTTCGCCTTTAATATTTTAAGCTTTTTAATAACTAGTTATTATTTAGCTTTTAAAGCCTTAATTAGTTATCTAAATCCTTTAAGTACTATTTTAATTCCATTACTAATTATATTAGTAATTATAATAGATTTTCCTCTTTATCCTGATTACTTTTACTAGGTATTATTCGTTCCTTCTCTTTCTCTTTAAATATATAAATTATTATACTCTTTATTCCCTAGTATTAAGAAGATTTCTATTAGCTTTCTTTTTTAATTAGATGTATAAAAGTCTAAATTACTTAGTTTCTAATAGCCCTTAGGAGCTCAAATCAGTTTATAAAGTTAATCTCTATTGAATATCTTTCTAATAACCTTATCTCTTATTAAAATTACTAATTAATATAATAGAGTATTTTAAGCTTATAATAAGATATAAAAGGGGCCTTAATATTAGTAGTCAAGCCTTTTAATAGATAGTTTATTAATAGAACCCTTAATATTAAATAGTAGTACTAAATTGCTTACCTCTAGCTTCTTTTCTTTTATTATCTTCTTATATTAACTATTATAATACTCTATAGTTTTCTTATATTAATTAATTATTATCTCCTTAGCTTATTTCCTATCCTTATTGAGTTCGGAATTACGTCGCAGCCCCTTTATAAAAAGACTATAATAAGTTTACCTAGTTTATGAGTATAATTTAGGAAATACTATATAGGTATTTTAAGTTATACCCTCTATTAGTTAAGGAGAATAGTATAAGAACCCTATATCTTCCTACTACTTATAAGTAAACCCTCTAAGTATGACTATATAAAGTTAGACGCGCGCCGCACTAGGGCTAATTATATTAGAGCTAATTATATTAGAGCTAAATAGGCTACTAAGGCTCTCGTAGCTTAGAAAGGCTACTATATAAGATAACTCCTCGACGTAAAAGGTCGACCTTCTAGTAAGGTAAGTACTACTATATAAGATAACTCCTTAACTAAAGAGGTCTTTCCTAAGAGGTTCTTATAGCTAGAAGTATAAGAAGCTCTATAAGTAGGGCCTTATACCTCTCCCTCTTCCTTATCCTTATAACTTATAATAAATCCTTAAAGATACTAGTACTAGACCCTATATAGAAAGACCCTAAGCTTATATGAGGTATACCTTTTAATATTAATAATACGAAAGAGCTCGCTAGAGAGTTTAGTATTAATATAATTAATAAAACCTACTCCTTTATTAACTACTCTATTATATATAGAGAGTATATTATTAATATAGCCCTTAAGAAGGCTCTTATTAATACCCCTAGAGGGGATACTTATTATTATATTATAACTAAGTAAGTAGACTTAGTAGTAGAAGCTAGGTAAGCTATTATATACCCTATAGAATAGCCCTTTTTTAAGCAGGTCCTCTATATTATTAAGGTAGAGGTAGCCTAGGCCCCTTAGGGGAACGTTAGTAAGTATAGCTTATACTAAATAGAGAGAGCGTTACTAATAATAATATAGTAAAGATAGTAATAACTAGTAGATAAAGCAGTAATAGAGGGAGTATTAGTAGCGCGGGTAGTATATAAGAGGAAACGTTAATAGTTTCGTAGTTTAAATAATTAAAGACCACGTTATTATTAATATAAAGTTAAAGATCGTGAGGCTATTAATAGGTATATATAGGTATAGCTATAGTTAGGAAAGATAGTTAGTAATTATAATTATACAACTAAAGGCTATATATTATTAGGAGGCACGGAGTTAGAAGGTCTATTATACTTAAGTAAGTAAAATTACTATATAGTAGCTAGAGGCCTTCCTATCCTCATTAAGTTATAAGAAACCCTATAGATATATTTAAACGTTTTCGTCTTTTATTATTACTAAGTTCTTATTAAGAACCCTCTAGGTTAGTATTAAGGTTTTAATAAGAGTAATAGGTTTAAACCTATATAAGAAATTAAAAGGGCTAAAGCTAGTTGAAATATAAATACTTAATTAATTTATAAATAGGGTAGTAAGAAGGTATAGCTAAGGGTTAATATATCTCTCTCCTTTAGTCTATATTAATAATATATAAGTAATTAAGTTCGGAATTACACCGCAGCCCCTTTGTAAAAAGACTATAACAAATTCACCTAGTTTATAAGTATAATTCGGGAAATACTATATAGGTATTTTAGGTTATACCCTCTATTAGTTAAGGAAAATAATATAAGAACCCTATATATTCCTACTACTTATAAGTAAACCCTCTAAATATTACTATATAAAGTTAGATATACGCTATACTAGGGCTAATTATATTAGAGCTAAAGAGGCTACTAAGTCTCTTATAGCCTAGAAAAGCTACTATATAAGATAACTCCTTAACTAAAGAGGCTTTTCCTAAGACGTTCTTATAGCTAGAAGTATAAGAAGCTCTATAAGTAGGGCCTTATACCTCTCCCTCTTCCTTACTCCTATAACTTATAACAAATTCTTAAAGATACTAGTACTAGACTCTATATATAAAAACGCTAAGCCTACGCGAGGTATACCTTTTAATACTAATAATATAAAAAGGCTCGCTATAGAGTTTAGTATTAATACGATTAATAAAACCTACTCCTTTATTAACTACTCTATTATATATAGAGAGTATATTATTAGTATAACCCTTAAGAAGGCTCTTATTAATACCCCTAGAGGGGATACTTATTATTATATAATAGCTAAGTAAGTAGACTTAGTAGTAGAAGCTAAGTAGGTTATTATATACCCTATAGAATAACCCTTCTTTAAGCAGGTCCTCTATACTATTAAGGTAGAGGTAGCCTAGGCCCCTTAGGGGAACGTTAGTAAGTATAGCTTATATTAAATAGAGAGAGCATTACTAATAATAGTATAGTAAAGATAGTAATACCTAGTAGATAAAGTAGTAATAGAGGTAGTATTAGTAGTATAGGTAATATACGAGAGGAAAGGTTAATAGTTTCATAGTTTAAATAATTAAAAACCACGTTATTATTAAGATAAAGTTAAAGATTATAAAGCTATTAATAGGTATATATAAGTATAGCTATAGTTAGGAAAGGTAGTTAGGAATTACAATTATATAACTAAAGGTTATATTATATTAGGAGGCGCGGAATTAGAAGGTCTATTATACTTAAGTAGGTAAAATTACTATATAGTAGCTAGAGGCCTTCCTATCCTTATTACGTCATAAGACACCCTATAGATATATTTAAACATTCTCTTCTTTTATTATTACTAAGTCCTTATTAAGAATCCTCTAGGTTAGTATTAAGGTTTTAATAAGAGTAATAGGTTTAAACCTATATAAAAAATTAAAAGGACTAACGCTAATTAAAATATAAATACTTAATTAATTTATAAATAGGGTAGTAAGAGGATATAGCTAAGGATTAATATATCTCTCTCCTTTAGTCTATATTAATAATATATAAGTAATTAAGTTCGGAATTACGCCGCAGCCCCTTTGTAAAAAGACTATAACAAATTTACCTAGTTTGCAAGTATAATTTAAGAAATATTATATAGGTATTTTAACCTATAAAACGCCCTTGCTAAACCTTCTAGTAAGGTAAAAGCTACTATATAAGATAACTCCTTAACCTAAAAGGTTAACCTTCTAGTAAGGTAAATACTACTATATAAGAGGTAACTCCTTAAATAAAGAGGTCTTTCCTAAGAGGTTCTTATAGCTAGAAGCATAAGAAGCTCTATTATTACGAGCAGGGCCTTATACCTCTCCCTCTTCCTTATCCTTATTTAACCTATAATAAATCCTTAACTATATTAGCACTAGACCCTATATATAAAAACGCTAAGCCTGCGCGAGGCACGCCTTTTAATACTAATAATATATAAGAGCTTGCTAGAGAGTTTAGTATTAATATAATTAATATAACCCGCTCCTTCTTTAACTACTCCGTTATATATAGAGAGCGTATCGTCGGCATGGCCCTTAAGAGGGCTCTTACTAATACCCCTAGAGGGGACATTCGCTATTGCATTGCGGCTAAGCAAGCGGACTTAGCAGCGGAAGCTAATATATAAGTAATTAGCTCAAACTAGTCTTAATTACTCTATTAGCCCTTAGCTTATATATAGATATTACTTTCCTCCTTATACTATACTTCTTATTAAACTTAATAATAATATCCTTATTCTCTAGGCTTTTATAAATAATAATTTTAATATATAATCTAAAGCCATAGATAGTCTCTTTTTAAATAAACTTTATATCTTTAGCTAAAGTTACTCTCTTAAGCTAATAGGCTTTAAGCTATTCTATAAGTAGATCCCTTACCTCTATAAGGTATTACTTATTTACTCTCTATATATCTAATAAGATCCTTATAAAGAGTAGTCCTTTTAATAAGCTATAGGTCCTTATATTATCTATATATTAAACTATCCTGTTTTAGTAATTAGGGTAACTTCTTAGGCATTTACTAATCTCTATATATATACTAGCTTATATATAGTAATTAGATAGTCCCCTAGCTATAGCTTACTTACCTTAGTAACTACTCTCTTTATAAGCTCTTATAATTAGCTTCTTGTACTACTTAGGGTTATTAATAACTTATTATAATATTAGCTTTTAATTTATTAGTGCCTTCCGTTAGGAAGATTAATCTTTACTTTTTAAGAAGCTAGGCCTACCTAAGAAAAAAACTCTCTTATTACTATTAAACCCCTATATATTAAAAGCTTAAATCGAATTAATCTTTTAAAATACTAAGCTAATTTATCCCAAGTCTAGATAAATATAGGTCTATATAGCTTAGTTTACTCTATATTACTCTTATTAGCTCTTATTAGCTCTTATTAGCTCTTTATTAGTAGCCCCTATATATATAATAAAGCTCTAGCTAGTAGCTAGTAGAAATAAGTATTTATTAGTATATTTACGCCTTTATTGAGGTTAGATAGAGTTAGCTATTCCTAGACTTATTAAATAAGACTTTAAAATATAGTATAAAGTAGTTATTAAAACCTACTTTTAGTAAGGTAGTTATTAAGGATTACTTTTAATTTTCGAAGGATCTCCTTACTTATCTTTCATATTTCATACTCATACATTTTAAGTAATATATAAGCTATAACTATCTCCTTAGTACGCCTATAGCTATACTAAGAGGGTAATAATAGTTTTAATAATACTTTCCTCCTTAGAGTTAGTAGTATTAGGCTGTTAGGGTTTCTAACTAGTAAAGCTAGTAGGAGTTGGGTTAGTAGGAGTATTTATAAGGCTAGTAGGAGGGTTTATAGGGTAGTAGCTAATATTTATAGTACTATTAATATCTATTTAGCTACTAGAGATTAAGTTACTAAATTTAAAGGAATTACCTTCTAGGAGGGGAGTATTACTCTAGGGGTAGGGAATAATAACGCCAGGCTAGGGAGCGTTATTAATATTAGTAGGGGTATTAGAGGGACGCTAATTAGATATTATAATAATAAGAGAATTAATAGGAGAGTAATAAAAGAAATAGGTAGAAAGAGAAGAATAAGAAAAGCTAAGAAAATAAAGAAAATGGCACTATATATAAAGTTATAAGAATAATATAAAGGTTAAAGGTTATAAGTAAGTTAAATAGGTTATAAAAATAAGAGTTAATATATATATAAGTAAGTAGGAAGCGCTAGGCTTAAAATAAAAGGTTAGCTAAAGAATAAGCTAAAAGTAAAGTAAAAGCTATTATAATAATATATATCTACTATATAGGTTATAAGTATATTATTATAGTAAATAATATTATTATAAAAAGGTATAAGAAGGTAATACCTTAATAATTAATAAGTACTAGTATAATACCCTCCTACTCTTATAAAAGGGAACTATCCTAGGGTAATAATAGATACTAAGACTATATATAGCTTTAAAAAAGGTAATTATAGTATTTAAAGAGGCCCCGTAATAAGCTAGGTATAGTATTAATATCCCTACTCTTTATTAGTATGGAGAGGTATAACCTCCTTAAAGGTTTTAACTATATCGCTAGTATAAATAAGTAAGCTTTTATATAGCTTCTAGGTATTCTTAGCTATAGAGTAACCCTTCTACTTAATAAGGTATTCAATAATTAGATTATATCTATACTAGGTAATCTATTAATTAATAAGGTAATCTACCTTATACTTATTATAACTAATAATAATAATAGGCTATCGGGGTACTAGTATCTAATAGAATAGATCTAGTCCCTTAGCTAGTTAATAGAGCTATATAATATTAAGAACTAGGTAGACTCTCTATATTATAAGGAGATTAAGCTAATAAGTAGTTAGGTTTACCTTAGTAAGGATATAGAAGGGTCCCGCCTAGGTAGATAACTACTTATACTTTAGGTAGCTAGGGAGATAGTAGCCCTTACGAAGGTAAACCTAGACTAGATTACTAATATTAAATTTAATATCTATCTAGCAATAGTTATAATACTAATAGCGAATTTTATTAGTAATATTAATAAAGCTAGCTACCTCTTCCTAATAAGTATACCTAAGTATACTAATAGCTTCTATGAGAGTAGACCTATTAGTTACTATACTAAGAATAGCCCTAGGATAGAAGCTTAGTATAACCTTATTTAGGGACTAGTTAATAAGAGCTAATAGGGTATTACTAAGGTTATATTAGAGGGAGGGAATAGTCTTAACCTAGGGGTTATCTAGGTTTACTTATATATATTACTAGAGGGCGATTTTAATAATCTAGTTATTTTACTCGCTCTATTTATTAGTTTAGGGGTAGTATACTATAAAAAAGAAGAGATTAACCTTTGAAGTAGAGAAGATAGCTTTCTATACCCTAGAAATAAACTTTAGGTTATAATTACTAATAATGTATATAGGGATACCCTAGTTATATATAAGCTAGAAATAAATAAATATAAGTCCCTAGTCCTTTATAATATACTACCTATCCCTAGGGATTAGTGGCTCCTTCTTAGAGAACTTATATATCTAGGTTACGAAGTAATTAAGGTTATTATAACCTAGTATAGCCTAGAAGGTACTTATAAAAGGGATAAGAGATAGATCTATAATAAAGTTAATAATTATTATATAAAAGGGATAGGGTATTATAGGGATAAGTTATAAAGTACCTAGAGGGAGCTCTTAGTTAACCCTATTCTCCTAGTAACTAGGGTAGTAGTAGATATATATATAATAAGCTTTTACCTTATTATAAAACTATCTCCCTACTAACTTATAAAATATATAGTTAATACTTAAATAATACTTATTATTATATATAAGTTAGAAAATATTAGGTATAATAGCGTGGGGAATATAGAGCCTCTCTATATTATTAGAGTTAATATAAAAAAGAGACTATTATAAAAGATCTATAATTATACTTGAAATCGCTAGGGGTAGTAACCTTTAGCTATAGTATAGCGCTCCTCCTCGAGGGTAATATAGAGTTAACTATCTAATAATACTTAGGGTTATTATTAATAATACTATAGAGGATAGCGCTATACTAGCTATTATTAGTAGAGGATTTTCTAATCTAAGTAGAGAATTCTATATTAAGATAGATAATAGTTTCTATAGTAGGTCCTATAGCCTTAGCGATTATAAACCTAGCAAAGTTAGGTAAGCTATAATTAGTTACGCGCTTAGTAATACTATTATTAATATCTATAAGTTCGTTAAACTCAGGGAAAGGCGAGGCCTAGCCGGATTATTAGAGGAGTAAAAGCTAGGAGAGGGTATTAGAAACGATATATAGCTTCCCTAGTATATAGATAACTTAGAAGTAGAACTAAGAGAGGTAATTAAGTATATTAATAAGCTTAAAGTTCGCCTTTATAAGGTTAAGTATATACAAGAAGGTATATATAAGGATATTATATATAGTAATATAATTAATAAGAATATTAATAGGCTAGTAATTAGACTAAATAAGCTTACAGAGCTTCTAGAAAGCTTAGATAATACTAGCGACTTCCGCCTTAGTAACCTAGAATTACTTCTTAGTAAGTATAATAACCTAAGAGAGGAATAAAATAGGGTATATATTAGTTATTTAGAGAGTAATAAGATTAATCTCGCTGTTATTAAGCTTATCCTCTAGCTAGAAGACTATTATATTAAACCCGCCCTTATATATATCTAGCTTAATAAAGAGCTTTTTAATAGTGTTATAATAATACCTAGCTACCTAGTAATAGAGGTTCTTTTATAGGGCGTTTTATAACTTAAGTTCCTCCTCTATAAGCTTAAAGGTAACCTTAGAAAAGTAGTAAGCCTAAGTTTACTTAGCTATACCTTATAGTAGCTTATTCTTATTATAGAGGAGAGTAGAGAGCACTATCTTATGGTAGTTAAGAGGTATTATAACAATATTAAATTATAGCACGTTATAATAAAGCTAACTTACTATACTAAGATATCTCTTAAGGTTATAGAGGTTACTTAGGAAGGTAAGCTACTTAAATGCCTTAATATAGTTATTAGTCTATAAGATACTAGTAGTATTAATAATATAGCTAAGACGCTAAATAGAGGTAAAGCTAGTAAATAACTTCTTAATAGAGATATAAAAGTAGCTAGCTTAAAGACGCTAGAGGACTATCTTAATATATTAGAGATAATCTTTAGTAACATCGCTAAAAGCTTATAATATTATTAATAAATACCTAAATAATATCGTAGTAGTTACAGAATAAGTTATTTATAAAGCGTTACGTATAGGCTAGGGAGTTTTTAAACCCTATTAGAATAGTATTGGAGGCTTTAATACCGCGGGGTAGGATAATACCTATATAATTATAATACTTAGAATATATAAGTAGCTAGTAAAAGAAACTAATAGTATTAAGTACTATTACTTATCCCTTCCCTTAGAGATAATTCAGGATATTATTCTACTCTAGGAGGGGGTATATATTAAGGAGAGTAACCTTATTTAGGGGGTAAAGGTTACTAACGAGGTAGCCCTTCCTAACTCCCTAGATAACGCGCTATATAGAAAATAGGGGATATATAATTAGAACTAATCCTACTATAAAGGATATCTTACCCTTACTATAAAGGCTATTTAACTTACTATAAGTAAGCTTAGTATTTTTAATTCCTAAGAGAAAGGGATAGGAAGCCTCAGCTTAGTATTACTATCTATTAATAAAGTTAATATATATACCCTCCTTATCTAATATCAGGATAATACTATAGTTTTAAAATATATTATAATAATTAAAAAGTATTTTTAAACAGATAGTAAAAGTAGGATTAGTATTATATATTTTAATACTAGTAGTAGATATTATTATAAGTATACTAGTAGATTAGGAGATACTATAAGAGGGAACCTCTATAGAGCTTTCTTCTACTACTAAGGGGTACAAAGATATAGCTATATAGTATATATCCTTAGTTATAATAAAGAGTGCCCTAGAGCGGCTAGTAAAGAGAGTATCTATATTAGCCTAGTCTATAAAGCTAGCGCTCTCTATCCTATTATAAGGGGTAATAATACCTACCCGTATCCCCTTAGGGACTATTAGTAGTATAAGTAAGGAGTTTCGTAATAGAACTAGCTATAATATCCTATTAGTAATAATACTATTAATTGTAAAAGGGGTCTATAAGTAGAAACGCTATAGGCTGTTATAATCGCTAGAGGTAGGGGAAACTAGAGGGTTAGTATAGTAGACTAAAGCGAAAATAAAGTCACGGGGAGGGATAACTATTAGCTAAGGAAGGTTAACTATCCTAATAGTAAGTAATATATACTTATAAGTTATATTAGTAGTTATTCTATATATAGAGTAAAACCTTACTACTCCTTTATTAAAGTTAATAAGCAAGCTATAGTCCTTATAAAAGGGTATACTAAGGAGTAGATTTACTCCTAGGGAGTTTATAACTCTAGTAGTAATAATAATATAGGCCTAGATAGGGGTTCTACTAAGTATACCTAGGTGGTAGAAATTAAAGGTAGCCTCTTTATTAGCTTTAAATAAGGAATTAATAGCCTCTATACAATATATATTAATAAGATATAAGTAGATTCTACTAATAAAATAGTTTATTGATTATTAGTTAATAAGAGTAATAGAGGTGCTTATATTAATATAAACTTCCTCTATTAGTCTATTAACTTCTATAGATATATAGAGGTAGAGATAAGTCTACTAATAGAAATAAGTACTCTTATATACCTTAGGGGAGGTATTAATAACCTAGCCTAACTTAAGGGTAAAGTAAGCGCTATTATTAGGAATAGTAGTAGTAGCGCTAGTTATAAGTCCTATAAAAAGGGGGCTTTAGGCCTTATTAGGGTCTAGGATATCCCTGGATTCCTAGATAAGGTCGTCCTAAGTAGGTTAGTTATTAATCCCTATAGCTAAGTCGGGGGGGCGCTAGCAGGCTAGGGTTACTAGCGCTTATCTATCCTACCCGTAGCTAAAGGCTATCTAATAAGTTGAGTTATTTATAGATATTAATAAGCTTATAGCTATTATTAACTAGATAGTTAATAATAGTCTTAGGGTTAGTATTCTTAAAGACTTAGTATATCTAATTATTATAATAATATTACGCTATCCTCTATAAATAAGTAAAATAATATAAGTAGTTCTAGGGCTTATAAGTATTATAATACTTACCTAAGCTAGGGTAGTTAGTAGTAAGCTTATATTTATAATAAGGGGAAATATCCCTATAGTTATAGGAATATTTAAAGTAGAAACCCCTATAATCCCTATTCTAGGGAGGCTATTAGTCCTATTATTATAAGTCCTAGTATAGTTATTAGTAGCCCTAGTATATAGATTTATCTTAGTCCCCTGCGAAATAAGTAAGGTAAGTTATAATACTTAAAGGGAATAGGGCGTTAGTATGATAGATTATATAGTATTTCTTATCTATAAGGGAGAAGTATATATCTATAATATCTATTATATTAAGCTTATAGAGGAAGCGCTAGAGCTCTAGGTTAAGAGATTAGTAAAAGACTATAAGTAACTAGTAAGGGGTAATTAATCCCTATACCCTTATATACTTTAAGACCTCCTAGGTATAGAGCTTAATATTATTATTACTATTTATCTAATCTAGGGTCAATCTATACTCCTAGAGCTAGGCCTAGGCCTTAGCTATAATAAGTATAAACTTCTATTAAATAGTATTATATAGTATAAGAATGCTATAAGCTTAGTAGTAGTATTACTTAGTATTAATAAGAAGGTATATCTACTAGAATAGGGCAGAGCCCTAGAGAAGAGTCTCTTATTAAGAGGTAATAGCTATATAATAATAAGGAAATTTAATTAAAGTAATAAGCTAAGAAAACTAAATATCTACCTTATAATAATATATAACTCTATAGTTATAAAAACCAAGCTCCTTATTATATTATAAGGTAGAGGTATCTAGCTAAAATATACTATAGTTTTATATTACTTAAGGTAGTAGGACTATAGGTATAGATAGTAGGGGGGTAGAGAAGCCCCGCGCTACTATTAAGCTAATAATATTCCTTAGAAGGTCCGCTTTATCTTAGAGGGCGTTAGTAATACTATAATTATTACGCTATAGAGTAATAGCTCCTTATAGCTATTAGGAAATACCTAATATTAGTAAACTATAACTAGGGTCGCCCTATAGCTAGTAGATTAGTAAGGCGGAACTAGGTCTCGCTACTCCTAAGCCCGGGGGGGCTACTATATAAGTAATATTCCTTATAGCATTATAATAATTATTAGCTAAAGGGGAATATAAGGGGTTAGTAAGATATAATAACGTTATAGGTAGCTAACTCGTAGTTAGGGGTTTTAATAATACCCTAAAGAGTATATAAGGTCCTAGCTTAATTAGTACTCCTAGTTCTCATAGTAGGTATATTAATAGAGGAGTTATAGTTTATAGCTATATACTAGTAAAATAAGTCTATTTATTATTATATATCTAAACTTCCTTAGAGCTAATATTACTAAACGCGCTATTAAAAATAGGCTACCTATAGTAGTAGATAGGTAATCTAGTAATATTATTAATAGTCTCCTAAAGGTTATATATATCTATAACTTATCTATTAATATGAAGGGATCCTGAAACTAGCTATTACTAAGTAAAAACTTTAGGTCTTATTAAATTTAGCTAGTATCCTAATATATACTTCCTAAAGCTACTATATTATAAAGAAGCGCCTAGCTAAGGGGATAGATAACTTTATTATCTAGGCATTAGTATTAGAAAACTATAATATAGCAGGTATTATTATACTACGCCTTAGTAAGGCGAGTAGTTAGGAATAATAGCCCTATAGTTAAAGCTAGCTAGTTTATAGTAATAGAGTCCTCTAGGCTTAAGTCTCTACTCTAATATACTTATTATATACGCTTCTTTAAGCCTCCTACTATACAATAATTATAATAGAAAGCCTAGAAGGAGTAAAAGGCCTTAAGGGAATAGGGAATTTTAAAAAAAGAAAAAATAAAGGGTTATACTACTAGATATAACTATCTCTTTAGTATACCTATAGCTATATTAAGAGGGTAATAAGAGGTTTAGTAAACTAGTAATAAATAGAAATAATAAGGTAGTAAATAGTAATAAATATAGGTATAAGTTATTTTAATATAAAGGTCTTAGTCTCTTATATTCTATTCTACTAATACTATTCATAGGTAATAGACGCTATATAATAGTGGCTATATACTACTATATAGTGATATAAGCTATAAGAATAAATAGCTACTTCTTAGTATAGCTTACAATATATTTACCTTCTACCCTCTATTATCTCTCTTAGTATATATAGCTCTAATAAGAGTAAGAAGTATATAAAAGACTATATATTAAAAGGAGAGTATTATATAAAGAGATTACTATACTATTTGCTTATCTAGTAATTATCCCTATTATATATCCTAATAAGAACGTCTATTTCTTTAAGTATATAATAAGTACTTACTAATATATCTATACCCTTATTAAGGTTAAATAAAGTTAGCTATAGTAAGACTTAGTAAATAAAATCTTAGAATATAGCGCGAGGCTCTTATTATTAAGAACTACTTTTAAGCTTTTCAAAACCTACTTACTTATCCTTTTTATAAAATACCTATAGATTTTAAGTAATATATAAGTTAGCCCTTATAATTAAGTTAAAGCTTAACGTTATCTCTAAAGATAAATAGCTTAAGTAGATATAACCTACTAATACTATCTCTTTATAAAATACCTATAGATTATAAGTAGTATATAAGCTATAAGAATAAAAGGCTACTTATTAGTATAGCCTATAGTGTACTTACCCTCCTATCTCTCTTTATTTCTCTTAGTATATATAGCTCTAATAAGAGCAAGAGGTATATTAAAAACTATATATTAAAAAGAGAGTATTATATAAAGAGATTATTATACTATTTACGTATTTAGTAATTATCCCCGCTATGTGTCCTAATAAGAAAGTCTATTTCCTTAAGTAAATAATAGATACTTACTAGTATACTTATACCCTTATTACTATTAATTAGAGTTAATTATAATTAGACTTAGTAGATAAAGCCTCGGAATATAGCGCAAGGCTCTTATTATGAAGGACTACCTTTAGGCTTTCTAAGACCTGTTTACCTATCTTTTTTATAACATACCTGTAGATTTTAAATAGTATATATAAGAATACAAAAGGTATATCTTAAGATTTCTATTATAACCTTATAGAGATTATATAAACCTTAATAAATAATTATAGTATATATAGT
This sequence comes from Colletotrichum ledebouriae, assembly GCA_036785755.1. Classification (NCBI taxonomy): domain Eukaryota; kingdom Fungi; phylum Ascomycota; class Sordariomycetes; order Glomerellales; family Glomerellaceae; genus Colletotrichum; species Colletotrichum ledebouriae. The sequence continues at coordinate 30,913 of JAVHLU010000832.1, read as the reverse complement.
ATTATACCTCTATAATATCTCTTTAATAACACACTCAGAACTATAAAACATAAAATAATAACTATAAAAGTATTTCCTTTATGGAATAAATACTTTAAAGATCTATATAAATTCGAATAATATTAATAACCTTATACATATGTAGATTTATAATCCTTAGCTTTATAGCTATAAATATATAGAAATTGCGCACGGACCACATAGTGATCTAAGCGCGATTCTGCTTAATAAGCTTAATAATTAGCCGCTTTATAGCTACGTTTTAGAATATCTTACCCCTCACTTCACGAGGGTAGGATTTATCACTTAGAGATAATATTATTAATATTTAATAGCCTCTGCCTTAGCAATGCGGAGGACCTGCTCGAAGACGGGCTACTCTATAGGGTATATAACGACCTGCTAAACTTCTGCTACTAAGTTTACTTACTTAGCTCTAATACTATTACGCCTTATAGAGATCCCTATAGGGGTATTAAGGTAAGCCCTCTTAAGGGCTATATTAATAATATACTCTCTATATATAGTGGAGTAGTTAATAAAGGAGCGGGTTTTATTAATTATATCGAGGCTAAACTCTCTAGTAACCCCCTCTATATTATTTATACTAAAGGGCGTGTCTTACTTAGGCTTAGCGTATTTATATATAAGGTCTAGTGCTAATATAGTTAAGGATTTATTATAGGTTAGATAAGGATAAAGAAGAGGGAAAGGTATAAGGCCCTGCTCGTAGTAGTAGAGCTTCTTATGCTTCTAGCTATAAGAACCTCTTAGGAAAGACCTCTTTAGTTAAGGAGTTACCTCTTATATAGTAGTATTTATAGCACCTTTAATACCTTACTAGAAGGTTAACCTTTTAGGTTAAGGAGTTATCTTATATAGTAGCTTTTACCTTACTAGAAGGTTTAGCGAGGGCGTTGCTACGAGAGCCTTAGTAGCCTATTTAGCTCTAATATAATTAGCTATAGTATAGCGCGCGTCTAATTATATATAAGGGTTTACTTATAAGTAGTAGGAATATATAAGGTTCTTATATCATTTTCCTTAACTAGTAGAGAGTATAGGTTAAAATACCTATATAATATTTCCTGAATTATACTTACGAACTAGGTGAATTTATTATAGTCTTTTTGCAAAGGGGCTACGGCGTAATTCCGAACTTAATTAATATTTAACGACTCCTCTACTAATGAATTCTAGGAAAAGCATCCCCTTATGCTTGAATTTATTAGCTTTTATTATAATATTAATCAGCCTAGTAATATCTATTATTTAGGCTGTTTTACCGCCCCTTTTGCTACCTATATACCTATTCTTATAGTATATAAGCTAGCCCTTATTATTAAGTTAAAGCTTAAACCTATTAGTAGAGATATATAGCTTAAGTAGATATAGCTTGCTAGTACTACTTCTTTATAAGATACTTATAGATTTTAGGTAGTATATAAGCTATAAAAATAAAAAGCTACTTATTAGTATAGCCTATAGTACACTTACCTCCTATCCCTTATTATCTCTATTAGTATATATACCTCTAATAAGAGTAAGAGGTACATAAAAGATTATATATTAAGAGGATACTATTATATAAGGGGATTACTATACTATTTACTAGTATTAAATACTAGATATTATAGTTAATATCCTATTAGAAGAGCTTATAGCTAGCGCTCCCTAGTCTAGTAAAAAGTACGTAGTTCTAAATATAGTAGTTTAAAACTCTAGTATTAAGGTTATAATACCTTATTAATTAAATCCCTAGAGGGCGTCTCTAGATTATTAAATAATAAGCGATTTATTATAAATATATTAAATAGGTCTATAAATTATTAAGAAGTATATCTAGGATATTTACTATTCTACTAATAACCTTTATACTCCCGTTAAGACCTTCTCTATACAATATTTATTATTATAATATTAAGCTTAATTAAAGAAGAAACTAGCTTTCATATCTAAAACGAAGATCTATAAATCGATCTAGGAGTTAATTTCCCTTTTAGCTTCCTTATTAATAATATTAGAAAGACCCCGGGGTTTTTATAATAAGTTATTTACTATTATATTCTAAGTATTAAAGATATATTATCCTTTAAAGTTTAATACTTAGATCTATATAATCTAGCGGATAGTAAGGGCTCCTAATAGATCTATAACCGCTCTATTAAGCTATACTACTAATATCTAACTATTTATCTCTAAGATAAAGTATTATTTATATAGATAATTATACCCTCTTTAAAGCTTTTAAAATATTATATAGCTCCTTCTTCCTAGTATTATATAATAACTTAAGTTCTAACTAAGTATTACTCTTAAAGTTAGAGACTATATCCTAGTTATTAATAAATCATCCTAAGACTCTACTCTATTTTATATTATAAGTATTAACTATAAGCTAGATATCTCCTCTTCTAAGGCTATAGTTTATAATAATAAGAATTAAAGCTTCTATAAGTATTATCTATAAGGTTTTTATAGCTATTTACTACTTCTCCTCTTAGCTACAAGAGATATCTTTCTTAAGTAAGTTAATTAGTAGCTTTATAATAGTAGAGTAGTCCTTTACTTAAGATTTATAGAATATTATAATCCTAACGAAAGCCCTTAACTCTATTAAAGTAGTATAAGTAGCTTATTTATAGATCTTAACTATGTTTACCTCCTCTAGGAATTACTTATTAATATTATAAATATAGCTAATAATTATTACTACTTCCTAGGCCTATTATAATTTAATTATTACTATTATGTACTCTACTAGCTCTAGATTAATTAGAATCTTATTAATATTTTATAAATACTCTAAAATAAATCTATAAATCCCTAGATAGGACTTAATCTCTTCTTTTCTATATTCTAAACCTAGTCCTCTAATAGTAATATTATTAAGGAAGGCCTTATAGTAACTAAATATAAGGTTATATAGAATTCTTATTATAACTTATATAAACTAAGTAACTAGGTTTATTACTCCTTATAGTAATATATATTTCTATAGTAATCCAATACGTAATATAGATATTATTAAGTCTCTACTTATAATATCTAAAGCAACTTAGGTATATCTTAAAAAGATATCTAGTAGTAGGAATAGTTAATATATAGTAAAGTCCTCTAAAAGGTCGTTTGCTAAAGGGGGTAGTACTACGTCTTATATTATAATTATATTTATATTAGTTACTAAGTTAAGAAGTCTTATCTTACTATCTTTCTTATATATAAGGAAAAATAGAAAGTAATAAGCTATATAACTTTACTTAAGGATTCCCTTTTTTAGCTTATCGTTTAGATTATAATAATATCCTACTCTAGTCCTCTTAATACTAGGATTCCTTTTACTTACTATACCTTATATAATACTATTTAAATTATCTTGAGAAATATAATAGAAGGGTATATAAAGCTATAATTCTTAAGTTCCTAGGCTAAAGCTTTCTCCCTTATAATAAGAATAGCTAAGAGAAGCTTTTTATCTTTAAGTTATAAATAATTAATAGTCTTAAGGATAGCTTCTTATTAAGCTTTTATAAGCCCTATTCCTTACTTAATAATTAAAGGCTTTAGTATAATTAGGCTTATAAATAGGGTATTAGGGTCTAGTATTATATTCTTCTTAGCCCTTGTTTATATTTTTAATTTTTACTCTAGATCTCTATCTAAGCTTAAACTATCTAATATAGGCGTTATTAATATAGGTTTATAATTATTATAAGGGAAAATAGTATCTATAGCTATAGTAACGATAACTCCTTTCTAGTATACTAACTTATACTTCCTCCTAAGTACTTTATTCTTTAGTATTCTCTTTTTAGGTTTATAAATATAACATTCATAATTAATATTATAGTTATTATATCTTATTATATATTTAGTACTTATAATAGCTCAATAGATATTATTAAGCTTAGGGGTAAGTTTATCTTAAATTATAATCTCTAAGATCTTATTAAAAATTAATTTAAACTCTTTAGAAATAATAATAACTTCCTTATTTAGGTCTAAGTATTATTTAACTTTATTTAGTAGGTTTTAAGAGTATTTAAGAGCTTATTAAATTGTTTTAATATCTTAGTATATTTTTATACTCCTTAGTATTATATCTAGCTCTTCCTTATCTTTAGTATTATTAACTAACTAATTATTTCTTATAAAGTCTAAGCTTATTATTATATTAAATCTTTTAGTAATAGGCTCTATTTCCCCTCTTCTATAAGAGATATAAGGCCTCTAGCTACTATATAGTAATTTTACCTACTTAAGTGCAATAGACCTTCTAACTCCGCGCCTCCTAATAATATATAGCCTTTAGTTATATAATTATAATACTACATAGCCTCACGATCTTTAACTTTATATTAATAATAACGTAGTTTTTAATTATTTAATAGACTATGGAACTATTAACTTATCCTCTCGCGCACTAACCGCGCTACTAATACTACCTCTATTACTACTTCCTATACCGTTATTAGTAACGCTCTCTCTATATTAAAGTAGATAGCGCAGGCTATACTTACTAACCCCTAATAGGCCTAGGCTACCTAGGCTACCTCTACCTTAGTAATACGGAGGACCTACTTAAAGAAGGGCTACTCTATAGGGTATATAATAACCTACTAAACTTCTACTACTAAGTTTATTTATTTAGCTCTAATACTATTACGCCTTATAGAGTCTCCTATAGGGGTATTAAGGTAAGCTTTCTTAAGGGCTATACTAATAATATACTCTCTATATATAGCAGAGTAGTTAATAAAGGAGCGGGTTTAATTAATTATATTAAGGCTAAACTCTCTAGTAACCCCCTTTATATTACTTATACTAAAGGGTATATCTTACTTAGGCTTAGCGTATTTATATTAAGCTCGGAATTACGCCGCAGCCCCTTCGCAAAAAGACTATAATAAATTCACCTAGTTCGTAAGCATAATTAGGGAAATACTATATAGGTATTTTAACCTATACCTTCTATTAGTTAAGGAAAATAATATAGGAACCCTATACGTTCCTACTACTCGCAAGCAAACCCTTATATAAAGTTAGATGCGCGTAGTACTAGGGCTAATTATATTAGAGCTAAATAGGCTACTAAGGCTCTTATAGTAACGCCCTTACTAAACCTTCTAGTAAGGTAAAGGCTACTATATAAGATAACTCCTTAACCTAAAAGGTCGACCTTCTAGTAAGGTACTAAAGGTAAATACTACTATATAAGAGGTAACTCCTTAACTAGAGAGGTCTTTCCTTAGAGGTTCTTATAGCTAGAAGTATAAGAAGCTCTGCGAGTAAGGCCTTATACCTCTCCCTTATCCTTATCCTTATCCCTATAACTTATAATAAATCCTTAACTATATTAGTACTAGACCCTATATATAAATACGCTAAGCCTAAGCGAAGTATACCCTTTAGTATAAATAATATAGAGGGGATCGCTAGAGAGTATAGCCTTAATATAATTAATAAAACCCGCTCCTTTATTAACTACTCTACTATATATAGAGAGCGTATTATTAGTATAGCCCTTAAGAGGGCTTACCTTAATACCCCTATAGGGGACTCTATAAGGCGTAATAGTATTAGAGCTAAGTAAGTAAACTTAGTAATAGAAGTTTAATAGGTCGTTATATACTCTATAGAGTAGCCTTTTTTTAAGCAGGTCCTCTATATTACTAAGGCAGAGGTAGCCTAGGTAGCCTAGACGAATATTAGTAAGTATAGCTTACGCCGACTGCTTTAATATAGAGAGAGCGTTACTAATAATAGCATAGCTACGAAGGCGTTAGCTAACCCGATCGAATAAGAGGACTATAAAGATAGTAATAACTTCTAGTAGATAAAGTAGTAATAGAGGTAGTATTAGCAGCGCAGGTAGTGCGCAAGAGGAAAAGTCGATAGTTTCGTAGTTTAAATAATTAAAAACTACGTTATTATTAATATAAAGTTAAAGATCGTGAGGCTATCTAGTATAATAGGTACGTATAAGTGCGGCTATAGTTAGGAGAGGATCATATAACCGAAGGCTATATATTATTAGGAGGCGCGGAGTTAGAAGGTCTATTATACTTAAGCAGGTAAAATCACTATGCAGTGGCCAGAGGCCTTAGCGTATTTATATATAAGGTCTAGTATTAATATAGTTAAGGATTTCTTATAAGTTAGATAAGGATAAGGAAGAGGGAGAGGTATAAGGCCCTGCTTATAATAGGGCTTCTTATACTTCTAGCTATAAGAACCTCTTAAGAAAGACCTCTTTAGTTAAGGAGCTACCTCTTATATAGTAGTATTTACCTTTAGTACCTTACTAGAAGGTCGACCTTTTAGGTTAAGGAGTTATCTTATATAGCAGCCTTTACCTTACTAGAAGGTTTAGTAAGGGCGTTTCTAGGCTATAAGAGCCTTAGTAGCCTATTTAGCTCTAATATAAATAGGCCTAGTATAGCGTATATCTAACTTTATACGAGGGTTTACTTATAAGTAGTAGGAATATATAGGGTTCTTATATTATTTTCCTTAACTAGTAGAGGGTATAGGTTAAAATACCTATATAATATTTCCCGAATTATACTTATAAACTAGGTAAATTTATTATAATCTTTTTGCAAAGGGGCTGCGGCATAATTCTAAACTCAATAAGAGATATAAGAGTATATTAATACTAAAAAGAAATAAAGTAATCTATCTTAGTAATAATTTAAAGGAAGCGAGTAGTTGAGTCTCTTATATAAGAGGATAAGGGGATATTAATCTTATTATATCTAAACTAAAGGACCCTAATAATCTAGTTCTATATATAATCTAGTATTATTCTAGTTTTTAAAATAAAAGGGGCTCCTAGTACTAGGTCCTTATTATAAGTATTCTTAAGAAAGATAGAAAAGCTAATATCTTAAATTCTATTATTACTAATATAAATATTATCTATAATTATACTTCTAAATTAGGTCCTCTACTCTCTATTAATAATGCTATAAATCCTTATATTTATTTTAGTTATATTACTCTATAAGCCTAGGCGCTTAATATAACCTTTACTAATAAGCTTAATAGTTAAAGTAATATAAATAATCCCTCTAATTAATATATTTATAAGGCTATAAAGTATAATAGTAATTTACTAACAGGTTATTATTAAATCTGGAATAATAATATATCTTAGTAATAGAAGTAATGTAAAATCCTAATCTTCTATTATAAAACTTATTTCAAAATTGGGATTAATTATATAATAGTTAAATTAAATTACTTTAGTTTAGAAATACTCAGATAGATCTATAGAGATAGCTACTAAGGTTACTTAGCTTTTAAAATAGTTCTTATTATTATTCTATTAATCTATTTCCTCCTATAGTTCTTTATTATTAGCTCCTATTTATTAAATTGATCTAGATATATAATAGTAATAGAATTAAAACTTCTTATACCTTTAGGTTATATCTATTTTTATATTTATTTATTATAGCCTTAGTAGTATTATAAACTATTCTATTCTAATCTAACTAGTTTTAACCAAAGAAAGCTTTAGGGATAGGTACCTTCGTACTTACTCTCTTATTATATAGCTTAAGGGTAAGAGTATAGTTAGTTTATAAATTACTATATTCAATCTAGGACTTATTCTATTAATTCTACTTTTAATATTTAACTTATTCCTTAGGGTTATCTAGTAATATAATATCCTTAGTATTATCCTTATTATTAAATAGCTCTATAACTCTCTAAGTAATTTAAATAAGAGGGTCTTAAATTATAAGTAGGTCTATTAATTAAAGAGTCTATCAATAATACATATTATAAGGGTCTATATAATAAGCTCTAGCTTTCTCTCTTTTTATTATAGTAATACCTTCTACTAGGTTAATATATTAGTTCTTAGGCTTAAAGCTAAAAAATATTATATTTATAAAGTTATATAATTATATATATAAGAATAGGTATATAGGTAGCAAAGGGGCGGTAAAGCAGCCTGAATAATAGATATTAATAGGCTGATTAATATTATGATTAAAGCTAATAAATCTAAGTATAAGGGGGATTTTTTCTCTAGAATTAATTAATAGAGAAATCGCCAAATATTAATAATATTATCTCTAAGTTATAAATCCTACCCTCGTAAAGTGAGGGGTAAGATATTCTAAAACGTAGCTATAAAGCAGCTAATTATTAAGCCTATTAAGCAGGATTATACTTGGATCACTATGTGGTCCGTGCGCGATTTCTATATATTTATAGCTATAAAGCTCAGGATTATATATCTATATATATAAGGTTATTAATATTATTAGAATTTATATAGATTTTCAAAGTATTTATTCTATAAAGGAAATACTTTTATAGTTATTATTTAGGTTTTATAGCTATTAAAGTGTTATTAAAGAGATATTATATAGGTATATAACTATATATACTATAGTTATTTATTAAGGTTTATTTAACCTTTATAAGGTTATAGTCGAAACCTTAAGATATACCTTTGGTATTCTTATAATATAGCATCTTTTAATAAATTCGTAAAGCTAATAAACTACTTAGGGTATACCTTATTATAACTAATAACCTTAATAACCTCCTCTAGGAGCTTTAACTACTACTTCTCTATTACTTTACCTATAGTAACTATATAATATATAAAGGTATCCTTATTAATTAGGATATATTTTAGAATTATCTAGCTATTAGTTATCTTATAGTTATAGCCTTTATTAATAATACCCGTTTTAACCTTAGTACTTATAGCCTCTGGCTACTGCATAGTGATTTTACCTGCTTAAGTGCAATAGACCTTCTAACTCCGCGCCTCTTAATAATATATAGCCTTCGATTACGTGATCTTGCTAACTACCTTTCCTAACTATAGCTATACTTATATATACCCTACTAGATAGCCTCACGATCTTTAACTTTATATTAATAATAACGTAGTTTTTAATTATTTATACTATAAAACTATCGACTTTTCCTCTTGCGCACTAACCGCGCTATTAATACTACCTCTATTACTGCTTTATTTACTAGAAGTTATTACTATCTTTACTATACTATTATTAGTAACGCTCTCTCTATTTAGTATAAGCTATATTTACTAACGTTCCCCTAAGGGGCCTAGGCTACCTCTACCTTAATAGTATAGAGGACTTACTTAAAGAAGGGCTACTCTATAGGGTATATAATAACCTACTTAGCTTCTACTACTAAATCTACTTACTTAGCTATAATATAATAATAAGTATCCCCTCTAGGGGTATTAATAAAAGCCCTCTTAAGGGCTATACTAATAATATACTCTCTATATATAATAGAGTAGTTAAAGAAGAAATAGGTTTTATTAATTATATTAATACTAAACTCTCTAATAAGCTCTTATATATTATTAGTATTAAAGGGTATACCTCGCGCAGGCTTAGCGTTTTTATATATAAAGTCTAGTACTAATATAGTTAAGGGATAAGGATAAGGAAGAGGGAGAGGTATAAGGCCCTACTTATAGTAAAGCTTCTTATACTTCTAGCTATAAGAACCTCTTAGGAAAGACCTCTTTAGTTAAGGAGTTACCTCTTATATAGTAATATTTACCTTTAGTACCTTACTAGAAAGTCGACCTTTTAGGTTAAGGAGTTATCTTATATAATAGCGTGTACCTTACTAGAAGGTTTAGCGAGGGTATTACTACGAGAGCCTTAGTAGCCTATTTAGCTCTAATATAATTAGCCCCGGTATAGCGCGCGTCCGACTTTATAATATTTAGAGGGTTTACTTGCGAGTAATAGGAACGTATAGGGTTCTTATATTATTTTCCTTAACTAGTAGAGGGTATAGGTTAAAATACCTATATAGTATTTCCCGAATTATGCCTGCGAACTAGGTAAATTTGTTGTAGTCTTTTTATAAAGGGGCTGCGGTGTAATTCCGAACTTAACCTTAGTACTTATATCTAGGGTATTAATAAAGTAATAGGGAGATATATAATAATAAACCCCGATCTAGCTAGCCTCGAGGTACTTAATATAACTAAATATAATATGGTTTATAGCGCTATAAAACTAGTAGGTTCTTATAGCTTAAAAAGATATATATTATAATAGCTTATCTTATTAAAAGCGTCTATAGCCTCCTCTTATTTTACTTCTTCTAAATCCCTAGTATTACTAGTATTCTCCTCAATAGTCTCTATATCTAGTTTATAAGTAAAAGTATTATTACTATTAGTATTATGTCTATAAATAGTCCTAAGACTATTACTTATAAGATTCAGTAGCTATTATAATATTTAAATTAAAAATATTATCTCTTTAACTAATAACTCTCTTAATAAAGGTTAGGATATCTATTTTATAATTAGCCCTATTAATACTTAAGATCCGGAAGCTCTCTATAAGAGAGTTAATAATTAAGCTAGTAATCTAGGCTATAGAGGGCTTCTTAGCCTTCGCTTTCTACTTTATTAGAATTATTTTTACTAGGACTTAAAACCTTATTATTAGTTTAAGCTTAATAAAGCTAGATAATTACTAAAGTTCCTAGTAAGTAGTAAACTATTTAATTAGAATATCCTCTATTATAACTTATAACTTTAAAATAAGTTTTATAAGCTAATAGCTAAGGCTTTAAGCTATAGCTCTTATAGCTCTCTTTAAGGCCTCTGGCCACTGCATAGTGATTTTACCTGCTTAAGTGCAACAGACCTTCTAACTCCGCGCCTCCTGATAATACACAGCCTTCGGTCACGTGATCCTTTCCCAACCACAGCCGCACTTATACGTGCCCGTCACACTAGACAGCCTCACGATCTTTAACTTCACATCGACAACAACGTGGTGGATTTGTCGTGGGTTGTAGGGATGAGGAAGAGGGAGAGGCATAAGGCCCTGCTCGCAGCAGCAGAGCTTCTTATGCTTCTAGCTGTGAGAACCTCTTGGGAAAGACCTCTTTTGGCCCGTTCGGCTCCGATGTAATCGGCCCCGGTGCGGCGCGCGTCCGACTCTGTGATGTTTAGAGGGTTTGCTTGCGAGTAGTAGGAACGTATAGGGTTCCTATATTATTTTCCTTAACTAATAGAGGGTATAGGTTAAAATACCTATATAGTATTTCCTAAATTATACCTGCGAACTAGGTGAATTTGTTATAGTCTTTTTGCGAAGGGGCTGCGGCGTAATTCCGAGCTCAATAGCTCTCTTTAAAAAATAATAATAAGTAATATAAATAAGCTTAGTATTAATAAGCTCTAGGCCTTTATACTAAATAGCTCTCTATTAATACTATTAAATAGTAATAACTAATATTACAACCTAAGAAGGGTTATTATCCTTAATATAAGATCTTATAACTAGGTTATAAAGATCCTTATTAAGGTCCTATTACGCCTTTAGGTTTATAAATCTAAACTAGTATAGAAGCTTCTCCTTAGCTTTCTTCTAAACCTTAGCTTTATTAATATAAGATCTTATTATATCTGAAGATCTAGTAACCTCGATCTTATTACTCTAAGCTCTTATAAATCTACCTTAAATCTTATTACTTAATATAGAAAGGTCTTTCTAATAACGCTCTTAGTTTAAAGAAATTTATAGCTTTATTATATTAATATCTCTCTTAAAAGTTAGTATATTACTCTTAATACTTAGGGCTATAATAGTAAGAGGTTTATTAGTCTTTATTTACTAATCTAGTTAATCTCACAATACTTATTAGCTTAGTAAGACTACTAATCGCTATATTAGTCTTAAATATAATAATCTTAGCTACTTTAGCTATGACTCGCTAGTTAAATAAAAGCGGTTATAATAATATATAAGGGATAAGGAAAAGGGATATACTTACTAGAATCTATTAATAATATAAGAAAGGGAGAAAGGGAGGATTACAGGGTTTATATTATTCCTATCTTAATTCTATAAGGAAATATAGCTATTACTATTCCCTTAGAACTAAGGTAAGTCTATAAATATCTTCCTCTCCTTTCAGCTATATTTATTATTAATCATATCGTTATTACTTATTATTTATTAGTTTTTTAAGCTTATTATTATATTAAAAGTCAATTAATTATAAATATATCTATATTAATAGCGGGGATATATAGATATAGCAAAGGCACCTAACTCTCTAAGAAGCCTATAAAAGCTATCAAGAAGAGCAAAAGAATCTACCTCTAGATAGTATTAGAAAAGGCTAGAACTAATAGGAACTAAAAATATAATAAATACTCTACTTATAAATAGGTAGGGATATGAAAAATAGGCTTGAAAGATATATTAAGTAATTTATAAATCTAATTAAAAGAGAATATCTATATACCTTCTATTAGAAAGGTTAATCTTTACCTTTTAAGAAGCTAGGCCTGCCTAAGAAAAAAATAACTCTTATTATTATTAAACTTTTATATATTAAAGGCTTAAATCTAATTAGCTTTTTAAAGAGTTAAGCTAGTTTATCCTACGTCTAGATAAATATAAGTCTATATAGCTTAGTTTAATTTATATTACTCCTATTAGCCTTTTATAGCTCTTATTTACTCTTATTAGCTCTTATTAGCTCTTATTAGCTCTTATTAGCTCTTATTAGCTCTTATTAGCTCTTATTAGCTCTTATTAGCTCTTATTAGCTCTTATTAGCTCTTATTAATAAGCCCTATATATATAATAAGGCTCTAGCTAGTAGCTAATAAGGATAGGTACTTATTAGTATATTCATACCTTTATTTTAAAGTTAGATAGAGTTAGGTAGAACTAGACTTAGTAAATAAAACTTTAAAATATAGTATAAGGTAGTTATTAAGGGCTACTTTTAATCTTTAAAAGATCTCCTTATTTATCTTCTTTATAAGGTACCTATAGATTTTAAGTAGTATATAAGCTATAGAAATAAGTAGCTACTCCTTAGTATAACCTATAGTATACTTACCTCTTATCCCTTATTATCTTCACTAGTATATATACCTCTAATAAGAGCAGGAGGTATATAAAGAATAGTATATTAAGAGGAGACTACTATATAAGGAGACTATTTTACTATTTGCTAGTATTATATACTAGATATTATAATTAATATCCTATTAGAAGAGCTAATAATTAGTGCTCCCTAGTATAGAGAATATAATATATAATATTACTAATTAGATTTATTCTACTTATAGCATAACCTTGCTAATAGAAGTGTTCTCCTTAGAGCTAGCTATGGCTAGCGCTCCCTAGTACCTATTCCTATAAGTATAATTACCCCTATATTATTTACTTATATATAAAGGGGCCCTCTAAGATTCATACTAAGTTTACTTAGGAAGTTATATATTCAAAGCGCTTCTAAAGTAATAAATAATATTATATAATACTTACCCTCTATGAATAACTTAGAGATTATTACTTATTATTAAGATCTCTATAAGATTAGCTTATTAGCTATAAAGAATACTTCCCCTATTATTAAACGCGCTATCTCCTTATAACTAGCGTAGTTATTATTAATATAGCTATGAAGACTCTATTTATTTAGGTCTCTATCCCTATATTTATAATTACAGCTTATTACTAAAGAGGGGTTTAATATATTATAATAAGCGCTCTATACTCTTCTTATATAATTTGTTTAGGTAGTAGGAGAACTACGCCTATAGCTCTATATTAAAAGAAAGATCTAGCTATATTATATTTACTCTAAAGCTAACTTTACTAAATACTCTCTAGTACTATACTAAGAGTTCTAGGTCTAGTATAGTATTTATACTAGGGATTATAAAGTTAAGCGCCCCTATATTAAGAAAGTATTTATAAATCTAACCCTTACTCTAAACTCCCTTACTATATCTATGAAATAGGTCTCTTAACTAATAATAATCTTTTAATATTCCTTATGAAAAGTAAGTTATATACTAAGGAAGCTATTAGGTATTTTAAGATTATTAACCTCGATATTATTACTTATATACTTATAAATAGCGCTAAAACCTACTTCTAGTCTATATACTAGGATATTATTAATATATATAGCTATTCTAACGTTAAGTATCTTATTATAATAAGTTATATTATCTAAATATAATAATATAAATCCTACATATTAGAGGATCCCTTATAGCTTCTTCTATTACTCCCTCCTACGTTATTATAACCTATGTAAAGCCTTATAAAGTCTAATAACCTATTCCTAATCCGGCTTATACTTATATGAAGTTACTAACTAAGTATATTATAAGTTTATTAAGAACTCCCTAATTAATAAGAAAGATATTATATATACTACTGCCTCTAGCTCTCTATTTAAGTATATATTAATAAAGTCCTATTATTGTATAGGATACCCCTTCTTATATATATATACTAATAAGATCTACTATAATACTATTTATAATATTAAGGCATATATCTAGGTAAAGCTACGCCTAGAGACCTATAGGAATCCTCTTACTACGATTTATACCTTATACTTTATAAGCGAACTATAAGCCTTTTTATACTTCTATACCTGCTTGGCTAATAAGTAGAAGCCTTTTAGAGCCTCCTCCGTATTAATAAATTATAAAGCTCCTTTCTTAACTAAGGTATATATTTAATTAAACGCTACTTCTACTTATAACTTCTAATTATTTATAGGTTTGTAATAGTTATTAAGTCTAGATAAGGCTCTAAAGATAGCTCTAATTCGCCTCTAAGGGGGTCCTATATAAAAGCTATAATATAAGTAAATATTATATAGTTTTCCTCTAGAGAATTAATCTCTCTAATTTATAAATATATTTATTATATCTACTCTATAATACTATAAGTATAGTATTATAACTATAATCCCTAACTAGGTAGTAATATATACTAACGCTCTACTAGCTCTATTATGAGTTTATAAAAAATAATATTAGAGCGGATAATAATCTTATTTTACTCTAATACCTATATCTTAAGTTTAGAATTACGCTATAGCCCCTTCGTAAAAGGACTATAATAAATTTACCTAGTTTATAGGTATAATTTAGGAAATACTATATAAGTATTTTAACTTATACCCTCTACTAGTTAAGGAAAATAATATAAGAACCCTGTATATTCCTATTACCTATAAGTAAACCCTCATATAAAGTCAGATATACGCCGCACTAGGGCTAATTATATTAGAGCTAAATAAGCTACTAAGGCTCTCGTGGCCTAGAAAAGCCACTATATAAGATAACTCCTTAACCTAAAAGGTTAACCTTTTTGTAAGGTGCTACGAAAGCTACTATATAAAATAACTCCTTAACTAGAGAGATCTTTCCTAAGAGGTTCTTATAGCTAGAAGTATTAGAAGCCCTATTACTATAAGCAGGGCTTATACCTCTCCCTCTTCCTTATCCTTATTTAATCTATAATAAATCCTTAACTATATTAATACTAGATCTTATATATAAAACCACTAAGCTTATATAAGGTATACCTATTAATACTAATAATATATAAGAACTTATAAGAGAGTTTAGTATTAATATAATTAATAAAACCTGCTCCTTTCTTAATTACTTTATTATATATAGAGAGTATATTATTAATATAGCCCTTAAGAGAGCTCTTATTAATACCCCTAGAGGGGATACTTATTATTATATTATAGCTAAGTAAATAGACTTAGTAATAGAAGCTAAGTAGGTTATTATATATTTTATAAAGTAGCCCTTCTTTAAGTAGGTCCTCTATACTATTAAGGTAGGGGTAGCCTAGGCCCCTTAGGGGAATAGTAGTAAGTATAGCTTATACTAACTGCTTTAATATAGAGAGAGCGTTACTAATAATAGCATAGCTACGAAGGCGTTAGCTAGCCCGATTAAATAAAAGGATAAAGATAGTAATAACTAGCGGATAAAGCGGTAATAGAGGCGGTATTTAACGGTAGTATAGTTAGTGCGCGAGAGGAAAATTCGATAGTTTTATAGTTTAAATAATTAAAAACTATATTATTATTAATATAAAGTTAAAGGTCGTAAGGCTAGTAATAGGTATATATAAGTGCGGCTATGGTTAAGAGAGAACCACGTGACCAAAGGCTATATATTGTTAGGAGGCGCGGAGTTAGAAGGTCTATTGCACTTAAGTAGGTGAAATCACTATGCAGTGGCCAGAGGCTATACCTATATCTTATATATATAGTCTCTATAATAATTAACAAGGATACCCTTCTTAGCTTGTATAATAATCTTCTCGCTCTTTACCTACATCCTAGGATTTGTATAAAGAAATTATATACTTCTAATAACCCTTAGTTAACTTATATTAGGAATATAGTCTCCTCCTAGAGCTAAAGATTTATTATAGAGCACCTAAATAGGTATCTTACTTAATATTATTATAATAAAGAAAGAGTTAATAATATAAGCTATTACTATAAGTAGAGATAGCTATAGCTCTACTAGAATCTTAAGATTAATACTTAAAGCGCGCGCCTTATTTAATATAATTTAGATTGCACGCTCTCTAATATTAGTCTATTTTTAAATATATAGTAGTAAAAGCTCGACCTTAATTCTATTATCTCTTAATTTAGCTTTAAGGTAAGTTACTATAAACTCCGTTATATTATCTATATAGATAACCTTTATTATTATACTAAAGGTATCTTTCTATCCTTAGAAATATATTTATAACTAATATACCAGCTTATTCCTTTATATCTATAAAGATAATTACTCTAAAGTATATCTTATTATTTATAACTAGTAAGAAGTATTCAAAATACTTTATTAGCTTTATCTCTCTAATATCTATATAAGGAATATCCCCTACACTCTCTATATAGCTCCTGGGTATATATAGTAAGTATTATTAACTCTTTAATAAATTATATATTTTATATAGCTATAGAACTACTAACTTAGGGATAATTATGTATCCCTTTATTATCTTAATTATGCTTTTTATCTCTGTAAAGCCTAGGTACCCTAGCTTATAATATTAGAGCTTAGATTTAGTTCTCTATTATATAATATAAATAACTTATATACTTAAATCTTACTTATAGGTAATATTAAAATTAAAACCTCGCTACTAAATATTAAGTATTTTAAATACTTACTTATTAGTACCTACTAATTAGGTTTTATCAAGATAACCTCTACTAAGGTATAATTATTCGCTACTAAATATATTAATTAGAAAGGTTAGTATATATAAAATATCTTATAGCTATATTAACTCCCTATTATTAAAATATAGAGTAATTATACCTCTATACTTAGGATAGCTATTACCTCCTCTTATATGAATTATATATAGAGTTATTAATAATATATACTTATTATTGTTATATTATAATATGTTATTAATTATATATACATTCGCGCCTATATCCTATAGCTAAGTACTATTATTATACTTAACTATCCTTAGAATAATCTCCTCTCTTCTAGTCTCTATAGGGTTACCTACTTATACTAGGTATTTTATAAGGTTATTCTAAGCTACCTAGAAGTTATTTAAATCTATGAAGGTATAGTAAACTTACTCTAATACTTTCTAGCCCTTTTTTATAAACTCTTTTTTAAGTATATCTACTTTCTTATTATTATTTAATAAAGTTAATAATTCCTTATCCTCAGAATTATAGTTAGAGTAATAATACTATATAATATTAGGATACTTATAAATTAAATAACTATAGATTTACTAGTCCTTCCTAAGCTCTATCTTCCTATCCCCCTTAGTTGTTTTATTTACTTAGGTTATAAGTATAGTGTCACGAACAGCCTATAGGCGAAGGTTAATATACTTTAATTACGCTATATTAAGTAGATTCTATATTAAAGAAGGGAAAGGTCTAACTATAGGCTGGCACAGCCCTAGAAGGCTAAAGAGTTACCTAGAGATTATATATCTTAGTAGTTATATAACTTAAAATTCGGGTAGGTCTAACCTAGCGCCGTGATATTACCCCCCCTTTTACTAGTATTACGATCTATAGCAATTAATTACTATTATATAAAGTATTCCTCTAAATATTCCCCCCCTTTCTAGCGCTTATACTAGGGCGTTATTATTATCTATAGTAATAGGGTCCTCGCGTTAAGTAGTAGCTAAGAGCTAAGTTAATAGGTACTTTAATAGTCCTATAGTATCTAGGTTAGTATTATAAAAGTCCTATAGCGCTACTAGGGTATACTTAAAACTCTTAGTATTCTACTAAGTTAGGTTATAGTTATAGCTCTTCTAGTTAGCGCGATACTATAACTATCCCTAGTATAGCTAGCTAGTAGTTATCTATATAACCTTATATTCTAGCTTATAATTAAACTTAATAGGTAGTAGTAGGGCTTTAAATTAGCCTAGAAGGGGGTCCTTAGTAGCCTTCTAGAGCTTACTTTAATCGAATACTAGGTAATAGTTATATTCTTTTAATAAGTCTAATACTTATATCCCCCTAGGGCTAGTAGCTTTAATTAGCTATAAGCTATTCTATAGTATTAATAGCTTCAAAGAGTTTTCTTAGCGATATCCCTCTATTAATATATAAATAGAGTCCCTTATAGCTAAGTCTTTAGGTTAGTAGTAGCGATTCATAGCGCGGGTATAATATTATTAGGCTATAGCTATATTCCCTTTAGTAATATCCTAAGCACTATAGAGGTTTTATATTAACTACCAGGTATTACCCTTGTTAATCTTTTCCTTCATTATTAAGAATCTCTATATATATTAATCCTAGTTAAAACTTATTTATAGTAGATATCCTTATTTAATTTTAAATAGTATAAGCCCTATAGTTTTATTTAATAGTATTACTTAAGCAAAGTCTATAATAGGGAGTATTTCGCTCTAGGTATTCTAAAACTAGTTTATCTAGGGGTAGAGGTATTAAGTTAGGTATTAATTAAGAATCTTAATCTATTTATTAGTTTCTATAGAACCTACTATACTTAGCTATATAGTTATACTATATATCTTATAGAGCTTATTCTAGAAGTTAGAAGTAAACTAGGCGCTCCCATTAGATATAATCTTAATAGAGAAACTAATATACTAGAAGATATAAGTATAGTATAGCTAAGTAAGGTCCTATATTATAATAGTCTTATAATAGGGGAGCAAGACTATTTTCTTTAATAGGTCGTATACTACTATAAATATATTATTATACTTATATTAATCTAGTAGGTATAATATAAAGTCTATTATAATGTATTCCTAGGGGTAGTCTAGTATTAATAGGGGCTTTCACTCGCCTAGGGGCTTATCTCTTAGCTTCTAAGCCTAATAGTAGGTATAGTAGTTATAAATATACTATTTAATATTTATAGTTAACTAGGGCTAGAAATAACGCTCCTTTAAAAGCTTAATAATTTTATTTTAACCTAGGTATATTATAAGTCTTTAAATATATACCTCGTAGATTAGTTTTATATATAGGTCCTCCTCCTTAGGTATTATAAGCTTTCTATTTATTATTAGAGGCCCTTCTTATATCCTCAAGTATTCCTTTTTAATAATAGTAAATATTTTAAGTAGCTTAAGTAATAATATATTAGGTTTATAGTTTAGTTAGAGGATATACTTAACTAAGAGGTGGCCCTTTAGCTTATTTTCCAGCTCTAGAGTGCTAATAGTTCTTATAGAGTAGTTTGGGGTAGTCCTAAGTAGTTAGTATAGCTTACTTACTACCTCTAGAGATAGGTAAGTAGGTAGTAGTAATATATAGGTATAGTTAGACTTATAAATAGCTTATTAGGTTTAGAGGTCCTCGTTTTTCTATAAAAGGTTATCTACTAGTATATTCTCTTACCCTAGGTAGTATTAAATATAGAGGTTAAAGCTTATTAAAATACCTAGTTAATAGGCGTAGTAGATATTTAGAAGCTATTTAGTTATAAAGTAGAGTAGTAGTTAGTAGTTTATAATAACTTTAAAACGCGAGGTAACTATAGAGGATTTAGGGCCTCTGGCCACTGCATAGTGATTTTACCTGCTCAAGTGCAATAGACCTTCTAACTCCGCGCCTCCTAATAATATATAGCCTTCGGTTACGTGATCTTACTAACTACCTTTCCTAACTATAGCTATACTTATACGTGCCCGTCACACTAGATAGCCTCACGATCTTTAACTTTATATCGATAATAACGTGGTTTTTGATTATTTAATAGACTATAAAACTATCGACTTTTCCTCTCGCGTACTACCCGCGCTGCTAATACCGCCTCTATTACCGCTTCGTCCGCTAGAAGTCGTTACTATCTTTATCCTCTTGTTCGATCGGGTTAGCTAACGCCTTTATAGCTATGCTATTATTAGTAACGCTCTCTCTATTAGTTAGCGCAAGCCGTACTTACTAACGTTCGCTACCTAGGCTGCCTCTGCCTTAGTAATATAGAGGACCTACTCGAAGAAGGGCTACTCTATAGGGTATATAACGACCCGCTAAACTTCTACTACTAAGTTTACTTACTTAGCTCTAATACTATTACGCCTTATAGAGTCCCCTATAGGGGTATTAAGGTAAGCCCTCTTAAGGGCTATACTAATAATACGCTCTCTATATATAGTAGAGTAGTTAATAAAGGAGCGGGTTTTATTAATTATATTAAGGCTAAACTCTCTAGCGATCCCCTCTATATTATTTATACTAAAGGGCGTACCTCGCTTAGGCTTAGCGTATTTATATATAAGGTCTAGTATTAATATAGTTAAGGGATAAGGATAAGGATAAGGGAGAGGTATAAGGCCCTACTCGTAGTAGAGCTTCTTATACTTCTAGCTATAAGAACCTCTTAGGAAAGACCTCTCTAGTTAAGGAGTTACTTCTTATATAGTAGCGTTTATAGCACCTTTAGTACCTTACTAGAAGGTCGACCTTTTAGGTTAAGGAGTTATCTTATATAGTAGCTTTTATAGCACCTTACTAGAAGGTTTAGCGAGGGCGTTACTATAAGAGCCTTAGTAGCCCGTTCGGCTCTAATATAATTAGCCCTAGTGCGGCGCGCGTCTAACTTTATAATATTTAGAGGGTTTACTTATAAGTAGTAGGAACGTATAGGGTTCCTATATTATTTTCCTTAACTAGTAGAGGGTATAAGTTAAAATACCTATATAGTGTTTCCCGAATTATACCTGCGAACTAGGTGAATTTGTTATAGTCTTTTTGCAAAGGGGCTGTAGCGTAATTCCGAGCTTAATAGAGGATTTAGCTCTCTATTCCTCTATTATTAGAATTATAATTATTATTTCCTAGTTATAAATAGGGTAATTTATCTCTATTAGTAATATAGTTCTTAAGATATAAGCTGTAGGGTATTATAGATTATTATTAGGTTACTATTAGAGGAGGGTAGTAATATGAATAGATTTAGAGGTATCTATCTTAACTTAGGTTAGTAATTCAGGCTTCTAGTAGTATAGGATAGGGGCTAATATTAGGGCCTCCTTTAGTATTATAAATGCTACTTTATAGTTATTATTAAGACTAAACTAGGCGTCTTTAGCTATAGGCTTAGTAAGTAGTTAAGCGATCTTCTTATATTCTATATTAAATTAATAGTAGAAGTTATAGAATCCTAGGAAGGACTAGGCGCTATGTATTATAGTTAGTAGCTATTACTATAGAGACCTTTTTAAGGTTAGAGCTAATCCCTTTAGTTATAATAATAAAGGTAAGGTAGTATATTATAGTTATACTAAATTCGCACTTCTTAATATTAGCCTAAAGCCTTACTTGGTATAGCCAGTTAAGGACCTTCTTAATATACTCCTTATACTAGAGGGGGTCCTCTAAGTAAACTAGGATATTATCCATATATATTATATAGAAATTATCTAGGTATTCTATAAGTATATTATTTACATATTATTAATATATCGCTAGGTTATTATAGAGCTTAAAGGGTAGAACCTTATAGTTATAAGAGCTATAATAAGTATAGAACGTTATTAAGCCTTCTAAGTTAGAGTAGATATAAATTTAGTAAAACGCCTAGTAGATATCGATCTTTATAAATACTTTAGTTTAGCTAATTTAGCTTAGCGTTTTATTAGTTAGAGGTAATAGGTACTAATCCTTCTTAATAAACCTATTTAGCTTTTAGAAGTTAATATAGAACCTTAGGTAGCTATTAGCTTTTAAAATAAATAATATTAGGGATATATATAGAGTGTTAACTAGTATAATAAAGCCTTTCTTTAGGTTCTTAAGGAGGTATTATTAGATAGCCTTTAGTTCTAGTAATAATTACTTATTTAATAAATAGAAAGTTAATTACTCCTTTATACCTAGCTCTAGTTTAATTTAGTAGTTATAAGGGCAATAGGGAGGTAATATATTACTAATAGTCTTATTAAAGTAATCTTTCTAATCCTAAAGATATAGGTGGAGCTTTTTATTAATTAAGTATTAGGTTTTAGTTTTATTAACCTCTATTAAGCTTATACCTTTTTCTTCTTCCTCTTATTTATTAGTAATTATTAGGTCGAGCTTATATAGCGATATAGAGCCTAGTTTAATATTAGTATGCTTTAGGTTCCTCTTAAACCCTATAGCGCTAATAAGCGCTATATTAAGGTTTTCTTTTACTTATTAGGCCTCGGGGCTAAGGGGTTTAGGCTTTTAATATAATATAAGCTAGGTCTAATTAGCTATTAGCACTTCCCTTAACGCTATATGTATCTTCTATAAGTTATTATGATATCCTAAGTCCTTAAGTATATTACTTTACTATAGGATCTTTATAAGGGTTTTTATTTTACTTCCTATAGCCTTTCGGGCGTTATAGACCTATTCCTTAGCTTTAAATATAGCTTAATAGCCTTCTACATTAAGTTAATACTTAATATTATTTTTAATACGTTAAGAGAGGTCCTTAGTATCTTATATAATTATATAGGAGAGGTCTCGGGCTATAGGGGTATTACTTAGCTAGTTTAAGCGCTAATAGTATTTATTTACGCTAATATTATAATAATTAAACTATAAGTAGCTAAGAATAAGGTTATATCTCCTTAGATTAAGTTAGAAGAGGGGTATTTATATTAATTCTTAGTAGTCTACCTATATATAAGTTATCTATACCATAGTTATAATATCCAATAGCTCGCTATGAAACCTAGTAGCTAGGATAGGGCGCTATAGCTTACTATATTTAATATAATAAAAGTCCCTTAGTAAGGGGGTTATATAGGTATTTATAAAAGTATAACTATTTACTCTAGTATTAAGAAGGGCTCTAATGAGCATTTGTCGTGGGTTATAGGGATAAGGATAAGGAAGAGGGAGAGGCATAAGGCCCTGCTCGTAGCAGCAGAGCTTCTTATGCTTCTAGCTATAAGAACCTCTTAGGAAAGACCTCTTTAGTTAAGGAGTTACCTCCTATATAGTAGCGTTTACCTTTAGAACCTTATTAAAAGGTCGACCTTTTAGGTTAAGGAGTTATCTTATATAGTAGCTTTTGCCTTACTAGAAGGTTTAGCGAGGGCGTTTCTAGGCCACGAGAGCCTTAGTAGCCTATTTAGCTCTAATATAATTAGCCCTAGTATAGCGCGCATCTGACTTTATACGAGGGTTTACTTATAAGTAGTAGGAACGTATAGGGTTCCTATATTATTTTCCTTAACTAGTAGAGGGTATAGGTTAAAATACTTATATAGTATTTCCTAAATTATGCCTATAAACTAGGTAAATTTATTATAGTCTTTTTGCAAAGGGGCTGCGGCGTAATTCCGAACTCAAAGAAGGGCTCTAAAGCGAATATTATATTTATTATAAACTAGAACTAACTCTTTCTCTAGTTGTTTACTACTAATTAGTTATTATAAGTTAATAGATACTATTACTAATTACTAATTTCTTTAGGCCTCCCCTAATAGGGAGTTTACTTTTACTAGGGGCTCTAGTTTTTTACTAGCTTTAGGTTATTATTAGTAGCTTTAATAAGCTTAGTAATACTTATAATAGCTCTAGCCCTCTTATAGGGGTAATCCCGCGAGGTATAGCTAATATTATTAAAAATAAAATAAGCGCCCTAGTTATAGAGCTTCTTATATAAAGCCTTAGGGATATAGCCCTAGTTAGTATAAGCTTATATATAGGGGTTTCCTCTATTAAAGGATTTAGTATAGACCGCTAAGGTAGGGCTTTATATAGTAGCTTAGTTAGTTAAGTAAGGATTAGAAAGTATTATAATATAAGCTATAATATAGACCTAAGTAATATAGTTTTAGAAGTTAAGAGCGCTATTAATATAATAGATAGAGTATTAGTTTTAAAAAGAGATAGGTAGCCTCTTATAGAACTTCTAGTATTATTAAGACTTTAAGAGTTTAGCCTTATAAGTAAGTTTAATAAAAGTAGCTTATTTAATCTAAATATTCTTAAATAAGATAATAAGGATATTAAGCTTTATTTAAGCCTTATTATACCAAACTAGGTTAATAAAGATACCTTTTAGCTCTTTAATAAGCTATTCTATTATAATAATTTAAAATAAATCCCCTGAGAGGAGAGGGGATAGAATATTATAAGTAATTCCTCTAAGGTATAAGAGTATATACTTAAAGTATTAGGATTTATTATAATACTCTCTACTATTAAAGCGCGTTTTAATATAAAAGAGCTAAGTATTAAACTTTAGGTACTTAGAATTAGTATTCTTAGTGTTTATAAAGATAGGGACCTTAGGTATCTTAGTAGCCTAGGTATTATTATTATTAATTGTTAATAAGAATAAGCTAGAGCAAACCTAACTCTTAAGGTATATTATTTAGTTAAGGATTACTTAAATTATAGCACTATAGTTACTAGAAGGAGGGTTTATTAGAGGAGGAGTAGTAGTTATATTATACTTAAAACGCTAAAGTAAGGCTTTATTAGTATCCTTTACCTTATCCTACTCCTTAGTAATAGTAATAATATTTTGAAGCCTAATTATACTCTTCTTAATAGCGCTTAAGTATAGCGGACTACTTAGTCTTATTACTAGTAGTATAGGTATTATTTAAACGCTCCTAGTGCTCTTAATTCTAATATTCTAAATTGAGTTCGGAATTACGCCGCAGCCCCTTTGCGAAAAGACTATAATAAATTCACCTAGTTCGTAAGTATAATTTAGGAAATACTATATAAGTATTTTAACCTATACCCTCTACTAGTTAAGGAAAATAATATAGGAACTATATATATTCCTACTACTCGTAAGCAAACCCTCTAAATATTATAAAGTTAGATATATGCTATACCGGGGCTAATTATATTAGAGCTAAACGGGCTACTAAGGCTCTTATAGTAACGCCCTCGCTAAACCTTCTAGTAAGGTAAAACCTACTATATAAGATAGCTCCTTAACCCAAAAGGTTAACCTTCTAGTAAGGTGCTATAAAAGCTACTATATAAGATAACTCCTTAACCTAAAAGGTCAACCTTCTAGTAAGGTATTATAAAAGCTATTATATAAGAGGTCTCCTTAACTAAAGAGACTTTTCCTAAGAGGTTCTTATAGGTAAAGATATAAGAAGCTCTACAAGTAGCGCCTTATACCTCTCCCTCTTCCTTATTCTTATCCCTTAACTATATTAGTACTAGACCCTATATATTAAAATACTAAGCCTACGCGAGGTATACCCTTTAATACTAATAAAATATAAGAGCTTACTAGAGAGTTTAGTATTAATATAATTAATAAAACCTGCTCCTTTTTTAACTACTCTATTATATATAGAGAGCATATTATTAGTATAGCCCTTAAGATAGCTCTTATTAACACCCCTAGAGGGGATACTCGCTATTGCATTGCGGCTAAGCAAGCAGACTTAGCAGCGGAAGCTAGACGGGTCGTTGCCTTATATTCTAAATAGAAGGTAGTATTATAGAGCGTTTAAAGGTTATTACTTATAGTAATATATCTAGTATATAAAGCTTAAGACTTAATACCTTAAGTAGCTCTTTTTATAAGCTAATCTTAAATCTAGGTAAGGGTTAAGTCGGGATTATTTTATAACAACTATATTATATTATTAAGAGTAAGAATAACTTTCTAGCTTTTACTTAAGTAATTATAATTAATAATAAGGAAATTAGGGAACTTCTATAATTTAGTAATAGCGCTCTAAGCTAGGCTCTTATATCTCTCTATATTAAGGTCTATAAATAAGCTTTTAATAAGTTACTTATATATAAGCTTATTTAGGTTAAAACCCTTTAGGTCTTTATATAAGGGGGTATTATAATTAGATAGTCTAGTATAGTAGCGTTAAAAGGCCTTAATATAAGGCTCTAGGAGTCTTCTAGTATTAAGTATAAGTGCTATTATAGCCTTATAACTATAACTAGCTAGTTAGGTCTCGTTTAGTATATTATTATAAGGTAGAGGGGGGGTATTGATTAAACTTAGGTTAGTCGGGGCATAGATTAGTTAGCCTAGCGCTTAGTTAGGCACTATACTCGCGTTAGTTAATTAATAGAGTAGGGGTAATAATAGTTAATTATAATATTATATTTCTATCTCTAGAGAATAGATAGATAAATATAAAATAGTATTATAAATAGTAAATAGGTAAAAGTTAGTATACTTTAATTACGCTATATTAAGGAGATTCTATATTAAAGAAGGGAAAAGTCTAACTATAAGCTAGTATAGCCCCGGAAAGCTAAAGAGTCGCCTAGAGATTATATAACTTAGTAGTTATATAACCTAAAATTCGGGTATGTCTAACCTAGCGCTATGATATATAGCCTTTATTTTACTAGTTATTTATGCCTTATCCTATAGATTTGTAAGCACGGTGTGATATTTCGAAGGAAGATTAAGATTTAAATAGGTGAATATATTAAATCCTTTTTTCCATATTCTAAAGCATAGAAAAGCTAGGAAAGAAAGTAGGTATATATAGTTAATACTCCAGAAGCTCCGGAAGTAGTAATAAAGTATAATATAGCTAGTTTAAGCTTATTATAGCTAGGTTTAGCTAGTTTAAACCTTATATACCGGATTAATATCTTAAATCTATTTAGTTAAATCTTATTAGATTTAGTTAAACCTAAAGGTTTAATTTTATATTATTATCCTAGATAAAAGTATAAGCCCTTGGTATAAGGTATTAAGCTATAAACCGTTTAATACGTAATATAATAAGGATTTTAAATATATCCTTTATTTTCTTATACCTCTTATATTTATAGAGATATAGGGCTTTAGGGATAGGATTAGATAAAATCTTATTCTATTTCCAATATACCCCCTTAAGGTATAATATTTACTACAGGTATATATATAATACCTTATAGTTTAGAAATAGCATAAGGAATAAATAAACCTTAGTTATAACTAGTTTAAAAACCTTATAGGAGAAATAAACTTAGTTCGTATATATTTATAGCCTAGAAAACCTTTTTATAGGAGAAAATAAGCTTAATAGCTATATTTACTTTTTATAAAGAGTAATTTGTAGCTTTTAAGTATTACTTTTATAGCTTTACTTTATAGCCTTGCTTTATAGCCTTGCTTTATAGCCTTGCTTTATAGCCTTGCTTTATGGCCTTGCTTTATAGCCTTGCTTTATAGCCTGCTTTATAGCCTTGCTTTATAGCTTGGCTTTATAGCTTAGCTTTATAGCTTAGCTTTATAGCTTTGCTTTATAGCGTAGCTTTATAGCTTAGCTATATAGCTTAATCTATAGCTTAGCCTTATAGCTTTGCCTTATAGCGTAGCTTTATAGCTTTAGTCTACTCTTTTATTGAGTATTAAATCTTAAGAATTCTATAAAAACCTTTATAACCTTCTATAGGTAAATAAGGAAAATAATATTCCTTTTATATTTATAATATAACGTCTTAAGTTATATTAAAGGAAACCTTTAAAACCTTTATATAAGGAAAAATAGGATTAACCTTTATAAGCTTTTAATTTACCTATACTCGTAAAGTAAACTTTATAGCTTTATAGTTATATAAAGGTTTAAGTAGATATATATAGAGAAGACTAACTCTTTCTTATATCTCTTATTCTTCTAAAGTTTTATATTATAGACTTTATTTTATTTTATAGTTTTAGAAGTAAACCTTTATTATATAATAATTCTACTACTCTCTTTATAGTAATAAGTACTAACTAGATAAATAGTTACTTATTTTATAGAGATTATACTTATAATATAATATATATTATTATGGATTGTTTTAAATAGCTATTCGTTTTCCTTTTATAAATATTATTTATAAGCTTTTAGAATATATTATATTCTTTTAATAATATAGTTTTGTATCTTTTATATCTAGATTAGCTTCTAAAGGGAAGTAAACCTCCAAAGCTTATTGAAATCCATAGAATAGCTTTATACTATTTAAAGTCTTTTATATAGTATAATACTTCTTATATATATGTTCTTAAGATAAAAGGAGTATATATATTTATTAATTAATATATAGTACTTTATAGTATTTTACCCCCCTAAAGCCTTTCTTAGAGTATAGAGTATTAAGGTATATAGTAATCCTTATATAAAAGTAGTTTATTTATTTACTTTCTTAATATACTACTTTATATTTAAGTAGTCTTTTAAGTAAATACTCTTCTTTAAAAGGCATTTTATAAACCTTTTTATAACTCTCTTTTAGTTATAGTGGCTTTTTAGTTTAATTATATTTATAATATATCATTTTTACTCTTATAGGTCCTTATTATAGAGGCCTTTAATAGAGTATATTTTAGAGACCTTTCTTATAGTATCTCATTTAACTTTATTTATTTTGTTTTTGTTTTATGTCTTTTTATTCTTTTCTTTTTATTTTCTTTTATATCCTCTGATAGATATATTATTATATTAAGATATCCCTAGTATATTACCCCCTTAGATTATATATAAGGTATAGTAATTTATATTATACTAGGTATTCTTAGAAAGAATCCTTAATATAATATTATTCCTTAAGTTTATAAACTTTGGAGTATAAGTAAAAGAATAAGTATTTTTAATTATATTTATCTTATAAAGATATAATAAGTAGAGTTCCTCTATTCCTTTAAAAGGAAGTATTTTATAGTTTCTTTATTCTTTTAAAAGGAAGTACTTTATTATAGTATTAAAATAGATTATTATATTATATATCTTTTATAGAAAGAAATCTTTCCTCTTGAGTATAGTAAGTAGAGGATTAGAATTAATGTTTAGATATTATAATATTAATTTAGGAAGTATCTTTATCAAGTAGAATATAGCCTCTGGCTACTGCATAGTGATTTTACCTGCGTAAGTGCAATAGACCTTCTAACTCCGCGCCTCCTAACAATATATAGCCTTCGGTCACGTGATCCTTTCCTAACCATAGCTATACTTATACGTGCCTATAGCCTTATAATCTTTAACTTTATATTAATAATAACGTGGTTTTTAATTATTTAAACTACGAAACTATTAACTTATCCTCTCGTATACTACCTGCGCTACTAATACCGCCTCTATTACTACTTTATCCGCTAGTCGTTACTATCTTTATCCTCTTATTTAATTAGGTTAGCTAACGCCTTCGTAGCTATACTATTATTAGCAACGCTCTCTTTATATTAAAGTAGTTAGTATAAGCCGTACTTACTAACGTTCGCCTAGGCTACCTAGGCTACCTCTACTTTAGTAATATAGAGGACTTGCTCGAAGAAGGGCTACTCTATAGGGTATATAATAACCTACTAAACTTCTATTACTAAGTTTACTTACTTAGCTCTAATATTATTATACCTTATAGAGTCCCTTATAGGGGTATTAAGGTAAGCCCTCTTAAGAGCTATATTAATAATACGCTCTCTATATATAGTAGAGTAGTTAATAGAAAAGTAGGTTTTATTAATTATATTAAAGCTAAACTCTCTAGTAACCCCCTCTATATTATTTATACTAAAGGGTATACCTCGCTTAGGCTTAGTATATTTATATATAGGGTTAAGTACTAATATAGTTAAGAGATAAGGATAAGGAAGAGGGAGAGGTATAAGGCCTTACTTAAAGTAGTAGAGCTTCTTATACTTCTAGCTATAAGAACCTCTTAGGAAAGACCTCTTTAGTTAAGGAGTTACCTCTTATATAATAGCGTTCGCAATACCTTACTAGAAGGTCGACCTTTTAGGTTAAGGAGTTATCTTATATAATAGCTTTGCTATAAGAGCCTTAGTAGCCCGTTCGGCTCCAATATAATTAGCCCTAGTATAGCGCGTATCTAATTTTATAATATTTAGAGGGTTTGCTTGCGAGTAGTAGGAATATATAGGGTTCCTATATTATTTTCCTTAACTAGTAGAGGGTATAGGTTAAAATACCTATATAGTATTTCCCGAATTATACTTATAAACTAGGTGAATTTGTTTTAGTCTTTTTATAAAGGGGCTGCGGTATAATTCTGAACTTAATATAATAGAGTAGTTGAAAAAGGAGCGGGTTTTATTAATTATATTAATACTAAACTCTCTAGTAAGCTCTTATATATTATTAGTATTAAAGGGTATACCTCGCTTAGGCTTAGCGGTTTTATATATAGGGTCTAGTATTAATATAATTAAGGGATAAGGATAAGGAAGAGGGAGAGGTATAAGGCCTTGCTTATAGTAATAGAGCTTCCTATACTTCTAGCTATAAAAACGTCTTAGGAAAGACCTCTTTAGTTAAGGAGTTACCTCTTATATAGTAGTATTCGTAGTACCTTTAGTACCTTGCTAGAAGGTCGACCTTTTAGGTTAAGGAGTTATCTTATATAGTAGCTTTTACCTTACTAGAAGGTTTAGCGAGGGTATTATTATAAGAGCCTTAGTAGCCTATTTAGCTCTAATATAATTAGCCCCGGTGCAGCGCGCATCTAACTTTATATAAGGGTTTGCTTATAAGTAGTAGGAATATATAGGGTTCTTATATTATTTTCCTTAACTAGTAGAAGGTATAGGTTAAAATACTTATATAATATTTCCCGAATTATACCTGCGAACTAGGTGAATTTATTATAGTCT